>PPKY03000047.1:0-113448 GCA_003706315.3 Ambrosiozyma oregonensis (nom. inval.)
CTATATATTACACAAAAATTAAATTGGGAAAACACTTCACCTTTTATACAAAAAATTAATTAAGAAAAAGAAAGTTAAGAAATATTAATTAGTTGGAAATATGGATGATCCTGAAACATGGATGACACATAACCTGAAATTTCAAGCAGTAACCTAAAATTTGTGACAACCTGAAACTTGTAACAATAACTTGAAATTTGTGACAATAATGATTTATAGTAACAATTTAATAAGACATACATTTTATCATAATTTGTAATCGGAAATAAGTCATCAGATTTTGTCATCATTACGATAATATGCATGTCTTATTAGACTTATGTATAAAATGTGAAATATTTTCCCAACTTGATTTTGAAGTAGTATATGGATTTTATAATATGGGGGATCACCGATTCAATCACTCAAATCTCCAGCTAGATACATTTTACAATTGAGATCAAACACTTAGTCAATTAAGGTATGTTAATTCATATTACTTATTATGACAACATAAAGGTTATCGGAATATATATATTTTACTACCAGATTGAGATGATAGTATCTGTAACGAAATCTGGATAAATAGGGGTAGCCTGATCGGGCTGTCTGGTTGTATAGTTGTAGCAGTAGAAATGAGGGGGGGGGTAAGAACCATTTTTTAGTGAGTATACACTAAAAAATAAGTTTGTTTTTGAAAATTTTTCTCCCTAATGATTCAAGTAAATAAAAGAAGGATGAAAGCTAATTCAACATTATTATCTACAAATAATATCAAGTAGACCCGTATATTTTTGAGAATTAAAATTGGTTGTATAGTGTAGTGGTTATCACTGTCGGTTTTGATCCGACCAACCCCGGTTCGAGTCCGGGTACGACCTTTATTTTTTCACTTTTAAATAAAAAAGGGTGAACTGAGACTTACGCTTTTACACCAATTATTATGTCATAAATAACTTGTCATAAAAAGTTTTATATTTTATATTTTACTTTTACCAACCGCTTTTCAGATTTTTGCGCTTCACTTCTTTATTAACGATATGGATGAACCTTTATCAAGTACGAATTGACAATTAGTCAATAGATCGAGTAAAATCCTTAAGTCCATAAATTGACAAGGAACGGTATACATAGAACAGCAAATTTCTTGTCAATAAATACAAAAGTCACACATCGCAGATGTTTGGGTCAGGAATCCGGTATTCGACTCTGCTAGAATCAACACACAGCAAATCTGTTATGATACTAGTCTGTAATAATTAACAAGTGAAAAAGATAGCTATCACTACAAGTTTAAAGCCACTACAGGGTCAGAAATCTGAATTTACTAGGATCAAAACATAACCTGATCCGAAATGTTACTAGCCTGTATGGAGAAACAAATGTTTTTCTTGAGCTTTGTACAAGATGGGATCAATTTTTGGATTATAACGGATTAACAGTTTCATTATTCTTAGTCAATTAAGAAACATATATCTTGAAACTTTCAACCAAACCAACTTGTTAATCAATCGTTTAAAGAAATATGAAAACTACAAAGTTATTTATCGCAATTTTGAGAAGTTTCGCACTAAAGAAATTATTATATAGAATAACTGATGATAATCCCAAATATTTAGCGGAAATCAATATAATCTGATCAAAGTAATTGATTAATGATGAAAGAATCTGTAAAGAGAAAAATACATTGCATGGCTTTTTAGGGATTAAAAAAATGCCTTCACTCAGAGTTGAACTGAGGATCCCCACATTACTAGTGTGATGCCTTACCAACTTGGCCATAAAGGCTTAGATAATTTTATAACGGATTAGCCAAATGATAATCCTTATGTTCCTTTTATCTGATTTATCAATTAAAAACCTGGCTTTCAAACGTCCAAGTCTATATTCAAAATATTAGTGTGTAATAACTTATCTTAGATTCCACTCCAAAGGATACACATTATAGAAATAACAAATTATGAGGAATATCTCCCATATATATACTAAAATAATAAAATAACTAAAACTCAAACAATTAACATCAAAATGCAATTATAGTAAAAAAACTTAACACAATTTTCTTTATTTCATGTTTCTCCACTTCATCTCCAAATATGAACCCAAAATCCGGATCTCTTATCTCCAGATCCCTTACAAATTTTTAAAAAAACACAATAGTATATAGTGTGTGAAAACATTGTTACACCGCAAAGTCATGGCATGGACTTCTTATTTTATATATATAATCAAATAAAAGATTTTGTTTTTATCGGAATATCAGAGTTACAAATTCAGATCAGCCAGTAAATAGCTAACTTTTATTTTAAATTAAAAGTAGTGTGGACTTACTTAAAATAATTGATCTAATTAGTGTCTTGTAATAAAGCTGATAAGATTTTAAACATGAGAGAGAGGAGATGAGAATATATTCCGATCGGTTCTATAAAGAGACTATATAATATATAGAGATAATATCGGAAATAAGTCATCACATTCCATTATCATTATGATAATATGCATGTCTTATTACATTGTTACTGTAAATCATTATTGTTACAAATTACAGGTTATAGGTCAGCCATTTTTCAGCGTCATCCATGTTTCAGGATTATCCATATTTCCAACTAATTAATATTTCTTAACTTTCTTTTTCTTAATTAATTTTTTTGTATAAAAGGTGAAGTGTTTTCCCAATTTAATTTTTGTGTAATATATAGATTTTATAAGAAAGAGGATTATCGTTTCTATTACTTAAAATTCTAAGATCAAACTATAGTCAATTAAGGTATGTTAATTCATACTACCAACTAAAGGAGTAAATATCCATGGTTGAAAACAACGGTTACATTCTAGTTCTCAAGATATCATATCAATAGAAGGTATATGCCCCCCGTTGTTGGATAAATAATTGACAGAGATTTATCTCTCTTACTCCGACAGATAAAAACAAAAAAGGATTAGGTAACCTTCAAATAGATATTTAACTTTCACCAACATGAAATTGGTCTTAACATTAACAACTGTAATCATCAATAATTCTAGATCAACAATAATTGGTTGATCAATCAACTTAAATGAAACAAATAAAAAGTTAACCTTAATAACTATTGCATATTCTTGCATATTACTACAGTTTTTACAGTTGTTTTGCTAGTGCGTATATTTGTTACTTTGTTAATTTTTTTCCGAGTTTTTGTTTTTACTTTTGTCTTTGTTGGTTTTGATGTTCGTTTAAGTCTATCAGAAAAAAGTAACCAGATTTCGTCTTCATTAAGATAATATGCATGTCTTATTAGATTGCTTACTGTAAATCAGTATTATCACTATTAATTTATTATTCATTTATTTTTCAAAGCATCTATGTTTCAAAGTAAGTTATGTTTCATCACAATTAATGCTTCGTGATTTTTTCTCTTTATAGATTGTGTATAAATGTCAAGTGTTTTCTCAACTTGATTTTTATTCATTATATATAGATTTTATAGGATAGGAGATTATTGAATTAATCACCCAGATCTCAAGCTAGATACATTTTTCAATTGAGACAAAACATTTAGTCAATGAAGGTATGTTAATTCATACTACTTATTAAAGGAGTAAGTATCCATAGTTGGGAAACAACGGTTACATTCCAGTTCTCATGATACCACATCAATAGAAGGTATATGCCCCCAGTTGTTGAATGAATAATTGACGGAGAATTTTCTCTCTTACTCTGATAAAGTCTTCAAGTTTTTTGAGTTTTTCAGTCTATTTTGATTTTACCTTTGTTTGATTTTCAGTTTTTTAGTTCTTGTAAAGTAGCTTCTAAACCTCTCCTCTAGCTGAATCAACATTTTTCAAATATGCAAAACAGTTGTTTGTTGATTATCCAAACTTTGATAAAACTAACAGTGATGGTTCTGGAATAAACTATCCTTCAGCTTCATCTGTTTTAAACAAATCACAGTATGATGAATTTAAATAAGAATAAGAAGGTACTCATACGTACTTTATTTGTAAATTATTATCGACATATTTTTTTACATTATTTGGAATTGATTCAAAATGAAAGATGAAAATGAAACTGTTGTTGTGAAGTTACTAGACATGCTTTAATTTCATGAATTTTTACTTGAACAGGGAATTTTATTAGCAGATGAAGAGAAAATGGATCTTGCATTTGATGGTTTCATGATTTGATTTATGAAATTATACAAAGCCACAATGAAAAGAATCCTGAGTCCATCATTCACATCCCAAAATTGACGTTATTGCATCATCTGACACATATGAAATGAGACTATTTAAAGCTTCTGTTCTTGTACTAGAAGATATGGAGGGGATAAAAAAACCAGATACAATCGAAGTATTTCAAAAAACGGTAGAGGTTGAAGCTGAAATATTATCAGCTATTGGATACAAGAATCATGATATTAGTCCAGAAAACTTTCGATCCGAAAACTGAGATTTTGTATTTATTGGACTTCCATCAGTCAAAAGCTTTTGTCACTTATTTTCTCTTTTTTTTTTTCAGTTTCTGTGCTGTTTATATCTTTACAATGAAATTTTGAAAATCTTGATATTTCAACCAAGATATCTTGGATGTAGATGCTTTTCTTTTCAGTCCCGCAATCTTCAACAAAAGACAAATGTAAATGAACTAATATGACCCATATGATTATCTTATAGTTTCGTTAGTACGCCTGATATAGCCACCAACACTAAGCACTCAAGTATCAAAGAGATCATAAATCATTCCACTAAAAATCATAATAAAACTAGGAAGAAATAATTACACCTATACGAATATAGAAGATATATGGGTGGGCTGAAAAGAAAGACCTGGATTGTTTTACTATCCGGTTTTAGGTACCACTGGGAATATGGGGGTTATATTCGGATTATCATAGTTTTTCTGATCTATTCAGAGTTGAAATAGTCTTATCACTTTATATGATTCCTCCTATGGTCTAAGACATTCTAAACTCATTAAATAATACAATATGTGAACACTTGAATTTTTTTCCATATCCATTTTTTTTTCAGAGACCTAGAACTACTAAAGAATCATTAAGTCTTGAAACTCGCCTTCGATGTGGCAAATATCAAACTTTCACCTTATACACAAATTAAGAAAAGCTTTTTAGTATAATCTCCCTCTGACTAAAGTGGTATCAAACAACGTTTTTTTAGATATATTTGTGATGCATAAGAATATAAGCTTAACTTCATTGGGGAATTAAGTATCCTATATTGGCCAGTTTTAGGATCAAATAGACTGAATCTCGAGCTTTTTTATGTCTCATAACTCAAATAGACCCTTAAAACATTTTTCTAATTCTCCGACATTCTTCATCGAATCATATAAAAATTTGAAACTTTATAATTGAAAACGATCAAACATCAGAAAGTATATAAAGTCCTCAAATTGGCTAATGATTTATGTAAGTCTAATAGAAGTAAAGGTTGTTCTCTAATTTTCAAACCAATCCTCACTTAAGTCATTCCTTTACCTTCAAATGAGACCAACTTTATTCACTCCTTTACTTTTACTTTTTGCAAACCAAACTTTTGGGTTAGCACTAACTAAAACAGCTACAGTTCTTACTACAGTTCTATCAACCCTTGAAGAAACTGCTGAAGAAACTGCTACTACTTTTGCTACCTCTCCAACTGCAACTATAACTGTTCAAGCTAATGGTAAAGCAGCTGAAATATACGATGCCACTTCCACAATCTGGAACACCAAGACTGTGTATGTTAACTCTTGTGCTGGAGATGGTAGTGCTTTTGTTGGTTCTACTTTAGCAACAAGTTCCACTACAGCTCAAACTTCTCAAACTTATAATGCTGCTACAACAGCTGCTAAGACTTCAACATCATCATCATCCGCTAAGACTACATCAAACACCGCTGCTACTACTACCAATGCTACTGGTACTACAAGCAATTACATGGATACTTACGTCTACTCATCAGTTGACACTGCTGCTGCAGACTATCAAAGTTTCACTACTTTTTTCTCAGCAGGCTCCGCTAGTACTGTTCCTGGTAATGTTTCACCAGCAACTGATGTTGTTCACACAGGAAAAGCTACTTTCTATGGCCCTGGACAAGGTAATTGTGGATGGGTGTCATCTTCAGATTCTTACATTGTTGCCATTTCCAAAGAGCTTTATGATTCCGATATTATTAACCCTGAAAGACAATCTGGTTACTGTGGAAAAATGATTACTGTGTCATATGGTGGTAAATCAGTTCAAGTTAGAGTTGTTGATAGTTGTGGTGAATGTGATGAAGGTCACTTAGATTTATCTCAAGTTGCATTTGCTGAATTAGCTGATATTAGTGTTGGTATTTTAGAACCTTTGGAATGGCATTGGGATTAGCTCTTGAGTTTTTGTAATGTTCTTTTTTTATGTTCTTTTTTTTTTTTTTTTTAAAAGTTCCCATTTTGTTGCTTTGACCTTCATTTAAAACCAGATTTCAGCTTTTAGTAACATTTCTTTTATATCGACTGTCTAACCATCGTTTGTTACATTTTGCATAAGTTATTCCATACTTTTCTTTACTATTTCATATATACTCTCCAAACATTGTTTATAAACTACTGCCTATATTTCTACGTACCTACTATTTTCTTCTAATTTTTGGAATGAATCATTATTATCTTATTAAAATGTAGTTCTTCATCATTCCCAATAAATAATCACTTAGGATAAAGTCTGTTTCATGCAAAGATCTATTTAAATCGTTTTTAAAAGCTAATTCTACAATCTAATCAATAAATAATTTAAGATCTGTAATCACCATTGATAGTGACATACTCATGTGATAAATCACAAGTCCAGAATTCACAAGATTCACCACCTCCAGTTCCTAAATCAATCTTTATCTCTAAATCTTCAAATTCTAAAATTTCACTTGCTCTTTCTTCATCAACCGCTTCAGGTTCACCATTAACCAATAATGCTAATTCTTTAGATCCATCTGTTGGAACAAATGAAACATTAGTTTTAAATGGTTCAACTTCCACGCCTGAATAACCAATAGCACATAATATTCTACCCCAATTAGCATCTTTACCAAACATAGCAGTTTTAAACAAAGCAGAATTAGCAATTGTATTAGCAGCTTTCTTAGCTTCTTCATAAGTTTTAGCATTGTTGATCTTTAGTGTAATGAATTTGGTTGCACCTTCACCATCTCTAACAACCAACTTAGCTAAATCAATTGCAAATTTAGTAAACTCAGATTCAAATTTAGAATACAATTCAGGAGTACCTTCTTTACTTATAACTGAACCACCAGCTGCACCATTAGCCATTGCACATATAGTGTCATTAGTGGACATATCACCATCAACAGATATACAATTGAAAGATTTATTAACGACATTAGACAACATGGTTTGTAAGGATGAAGATTTAATTGGGGCATCAGTGACTAAATAACCTAATAAAGTTGCCATATTTGGACAAATCATACCCGCACCTTTAGACATACCGGTGATGGAATATTCAATATCATTAATAGTAAATTTTGTAGAAATTAATTTAGGGAAAGTATCAGTAGTCATAATACCTTTTGCACAAGTTAGCCAACTATCATGGTCTGAACCTAAATTTGTTTTAGATAATTCTTTTATACCTGATAAAATTTTATCTAATTGTAATCTTTGACCAATGACACCAGTAGACATAACTAATGCATCTTGACCTCTACCATTACCTAAAGATTCAGACACTTGATTTAACATTTTATAAGCATCTTCCAAGCCACCTTCACCAGTGACAGCATTAGCACAACCTGAATTAATAACAATAGATTTGATATCTTCACCATTAGTTTTTGTTAAAATATCTTTTGAAGCTAACACAGGAGCAGCTTTAAACTTGTTAGTAGTAAAAACAGCAGCAGCATTTGCTGGTTTATCCGATGTTAATATAGATAAATCCAAATTACCATTCTTCTTAACACCTGTTGCAATTGATCCAACTTTATAACCTTTTGGATAAGTACCAGAAGTTGGAATGAATCTGGACTTGTCAGCAATTTTTAATAAAGAGGATGTAGAAAAGAGTCGATTGAATGGTTTTAACATTTTTATAAAAATCTATGAAATACTATAAGTAGCATAAATTTTTTTCAATTGATCTGATGAATGATTTATTGATTTGACTGAACAAAAAAAGTGTTCAAAATCAAAATAAATTTTGTGTGTCTTTGAGTCATTGGACGATATTTTGCAGTAGCGCGCAAAAGTTTTTAAATTCCCGCATTAGGAAAAGCTCAAAATGTTTTGCTCGTAATTGATCCGATTTACTAGTGGATTTATGGTTATGGTTATGAATTGATATTCAATTACTCTTCAATTGGGATACAAAGAAGAAGTCCAAATTAAATATATTACTGATGGATATCTCAGTATAGGGTTTTGTCACATTTGGTGGTGAAAATTACTTAAGATGCTCATAGAAGAAGTAGTCGATTTTATTCAGTTTATTAAAATTACATTTTACAAGACTACTCTACTTTACGAACTTATATAAATAAAATATCCAACTTTCTAGTCCATAATAGACTATTCAATAGGTTCTTTCAACTCGACTATCCAGAGAATCTACAATATGGTAGGCACTCCAAATCTTTACTTAAAAATGCCTCTCACAACCACCGACATTTTTATCCATGATATCCCAAGTACCTTTTTTAGCATGACCTTCGAATTCACCGTTAATAACATTTAACCATAAATCTGTTGAAGACTGTCCAAAGAAATATGGTTAGATGTAGGTCTTGTAAGATCAGGAGGTAGAAATCTACCAATGGTAGTTTTGTAAAGTCTAAATTGAAAACGCTTAGAAAATCATCAGAATCACCATCAGAGCGTATATGGACTAATCTGATTCTCTGAGATAATCCATCAAAGATACTGATATATGGAAACGCCGTAAATTATTTGGAAAGAAGAAACCTGTATGCATGGTGAGCTCTTTTTAATTATTTAGTTATGCATCAACCGATTAAAGAGATAAAAAGAATCTATTATTAAGGACCATCTTTCTTATATTCTGGCTAATTAAAATCTGAGATAGTTTCCGGTTACGCTGAGTTTAGGAACAGAAGGAATGAAGTTATGCTTTTAGGATATAGAACCAACTCTCTTTAGATGTTCCATCCGTGGAAGTGTAATCATAAAGCCATCAGATATCACACGTTTATTATAGACCATATTTAAAACTTCTTACCCGGTTAATTGTTATTTTTGTTTTTCTAACATTTGAATCCTCCTTTTTTCATTTGGGAACCGGAATATGAGCAATACCCACTAATGATAGAGTTTCATGCAAAAAGTGAAGATAGTTAGCAAAATGTAAGATTAAAAAAAGTTACGGTTCATTTTAATCAAATGTTAGTGTAAATGTATCAGAGTATAATTCACCGTTCAATGTATATATCGGTTTCGGGTGTTATATAATCCACGGCCAATTGATAAAAGGATCACACAAGTTGATAGAAATTCTATATCTTGATAGATTCAGATTTATATTTATTTACTTTAAGTGCTAATTGATACAGGGGTTTTTGATGAAAATCAATCATGAAAGTACCCATTTCTCTTTTCCGCCTCAGTTTTAATCACATTATATGCTATTAGAAAGATACCTAAATCAGATAAAGCTGAAAGTAATTAACAAGTTTTTGTAGAATACAGTTTTACATTCATTTTCAGATACGAATCAATTATACTATATGAGTTTTTAAAATTAAGTGATGGTTGAGGATGTTCTTTTAAGGATATACACATTTTATACATAATTTAATAGAGTACATACATAGAACTTAATACAGTTAAGATATATCATATATATACATAAACATATGAATTATAATTTAACAGAGTTAACCCGGTGTATATACCATTAAAATTATATCCAGTTTTCAACATTATTCGTAAGTGAGTCCTTCAACATGCCACTTTCTCAGTAATATTTGCTCATTAATAAAATTGAAACACCTTACTATAGTTAGTGTTGAAACTAATTTTAGCACCATATTCTCTATAGGTTAATATTATATGTATATAAAAAACAACCAAACTTTGAATTTTTTTCAAGAGATCTGCAATTTCAGGAACTAATGATCTGTTTTAAATCAAAATCAAAGACCGAAAAAAAGTGTCAATGAACACAAAAATAAATACAAAAACTCCAATTTTTTGATGATCAAGTCAAATAAGTTTTAAAAGACAAATTATTAACATAAATAAACATCATATAAATACCTAATACTATATAACTTTAGGTCAATTAATTTTTGAAAAAATCTGAAAGCAATATAACTTTCTTAAATATTCATTTCGTATACCAACCAAGTCTGGGTACAATTTTTCAAATTGATCATCAGGCATTACACACATCTGCCTAATATTTCCAGGAATACTCCATTCTTGATTAGAACTATCTCTCAAGAAACTTCTCATTTCATTATGAAAATATTTTGAAAGGTATAATTCCCTTGGATACATCTCAGCTTTTAAAATCAAGCCATCACCTTCTTTAGCAATAAATTGTAGTAACTTGTGATCGTATTGCTCTGAGCCAAATAGAGCATCAATATTTTCAAAACTTTTATATCTAACATAGGCTAAGTGACAAGAATAATAAAATAGCCATTTTTTTAGGGAATTCATTTTTGAATAGATAGAGTAATTATTTTCAGAAAACAATATTTTTAAGGTATTTTCAAAATTTGAAGGAGAACTTATAATGAATGGACTAATTAGATTGTCAACTAATTGTTCTGAATCTGAAAGTAACTTGAATGTAAGTGTTTTGAAATAAAGTAGTCTTATAGGAAGTTTACCTGGATATAAAACATCGAACTTTTCGTCATCCTCCCATAAAGTTTCTTGAAATAATATTTTATCAGAAGTCGAAATATTCATAAACATATTGTTTAGTTCTTCAAAATTATAAGAGATAGTATATCTAGGAGGTGGGTCATTTTTTTTCAGAGCTTCAGACTGCTTATATGATGGGAGAATATCGTTGCTCTCAATGTTTTCATCCCTGTTGATTGAACTTAAATGTTGATATTTTCCTAGTATTTCTGCCATGGACGGCGTCTTCATATACTTTTGCAAAACCATTTTGATGGAATTGGTTTTTAATAATATTTAAAAAGAGAAGTATCATCAAAGAAATTTTTATTTGGACATGTTTTATTCGGTTCATATATATTTAATGTAATTAAATTTTATGTAATGCATAAAAAAAAACATACAGAAAATAAATACAAAAAACATATCTAAATCTCTTCATTCTCACCACATGAATATCAAAAAGTTATCATAGTAACAATTTTAATTGAATGAGGCTAGAATAAAGAACCTTGCTTGAGTAAAGGGAAAGGCAAAAAAACATTACAGACTTTTTTTTTGGTAAAGAGGTAGCGGTTTATTATAATAGTGCATTACGATCATAATTCAAAAGGGTAATAATAAGAATAAATATATCAAATATTATAAAAATTAAATAAAGTATGTATCAAGTTGTATAAATAATAGAACCGAAGTATAAAATTGAAGTTTACAAGTTTGAAAATAAATGAAAATAAAGAAAAATAGAAAAAACACAGAAAATGAATGAGTTTTAATATTTTCAAACCAAAAAAAAATCTGAAATACAAATAAACAAAAATTTAATTTAAAAATGGAAAACGTAAAAAGGAAACAGCAAACAGCAAACAGCAAACAGCAAACAAAAAATAGTTGAAAATCACCAAGTTTGGAATTCATCAAAGTAATCGATTCTCTTATTATAATTCAAAACAGCTTTTGAAACTGAATGCTTCAATTGATCCATCATAATTGGAGGACCACAACAATCAATTGCAACACTACCACCACCAAAAGTCTCAAGTTCAGTTTTCAGAACAGAATCCATATCAGGTCTACCTATTTTGAAATTTAAGAAAGATGGTAATAATTCTTTAGTTGATGAATCTTTCTTCAAACTTTCATCTTCTGAAGAGGTACTTGTAAGACAGAGACCTTCTAGTGATTCTTCCCTAGTAAGATAGACATCAATAATTATTCTAGTATCCTTAAGTTTAATTAATAATTCATCATAATAGTATTGTAATTCAGACATAGTTTTTTGAACCAAAATAAGTTTAACATTTCTTGGCTTTTCGAGTTGTGATAATTTCAAAGCTTCACCAAAGATACCTGGAATACCTGAACCACCAGTAATTAATAGAGCATTATCATACTTTTCAGTTGGAACTGTTTCACCATATGGTCCTTCAATACAAACTCTTCTTGTCATTTTACCACCTTTAGCAACTAGTTGTTTATGAATTCTACGGGTAATACCTCTCTTTGCCTTAATAAATAATGAAAGATGATCTCCTTCATTTAATATTGTAAATGGATGATTTTGAAACCATAATAATGAGTCAGAAAAATAAATAAAGCCGAATTGACCTTGACCAGAGAAGAAAGTTTTAGGTTTTGGAATTGAAACTTTAAATAATTCACCATCAATCAATGTAATAGTAGCTTTAGGATAACCAAACATAAACATTCTACAGATTCTAACAACTCTATCAAAAACCCAAACAACCATCGCAGTAATAATTGGTTCACAATAACCAAGTTCTCTACAATGATACCAACACATAGCTAAAAACCCAGCAGCCATTAAAATATGAGAGTATAAGAAGATTTCGTAAACACGACTTCTAATTGGATGGAATGAGAACAACCATAAAAGACTTGCTAAAACGGTAGCAGCAACACCACAAGCGAAATATAAACTTTTTAAAGCTTCAACATAATAACCTAACTCTGAAATTGTATAACAAACACTATGAATAATAGCATCAAGGATCATCATACGAGAAACACATTTATGAAAGTGAATGAAACTAGAAAAATTGAAACCACTAACATAGGCTAAGAAATTATTTCTACCAGCAAATAAAATTAATAAAGGAATTTCACCAAATGCCATTAAACCAGTTCTATCAGCAATCATTCTTCTTAGTTCAGCAGTTTTGCTACCCCAAACAATATCATGACTTTCAGATGCACGATAAGGATAAGCCCAGAAAACTATATGAAGAACAATAAAACCTAAACAGATTAAACTATCCATTCTATTTGGAAATAAACCCGTAAATATTTTCAAACCACCCCAAGGTTGAGCATGTCTACCTTTTGGAAAAACAGCAGGGATAGTAACGTAAGATCTAAAATAATTACTCATTGGTCCAGAAAGTTTTTGAATCAAACCAGTTGCTTTCAACAATCTTGTTAAACCACTTAACATCATAACAATACAGAAATAACCCATTAAACCATAACCAAAATAAATACCATGATGGAAATTTAAATAAAATGGTATATAAGCTTGAGCAGTGTATTCAGCAAGGGTCATATTTGGAGTTGCAGGTTGATAAATTGGTAAAGAAGCATTAACTATATCAGCCATATCAATTTTATTTTCAGTTGCATTTTTATATTGTGCTTTTAAATAACTAACTTCCAATGTACCATTTGTATAATAAGAACAAGATGTACTGTATCTTTTATAGACACTATTCATTTCATGCTCATTGAACATTTCATTTAAACATAATAAACAACTACCTAAAGCTGGAGGATAGTTACATAATGCAGCATACCCACTTCTTCTAGAAGAACCACTAGAACTACCATACTTAAAAGTAAAATCGGTCATAACAGCTTTTTTGCAACCTTGGACTTCAGCATTGTGACCTGTATTTAACCAAGAAGTTTTCCATTCCGCTTTGGAAGCAGAAGTTAAGTGAATCAGCAAGAAGATATATAACGAGCTAAGAATAGATAAATTGATAAACATATTGATATTTAGTCAATCTTATTAAATAGTAAGTAATGAGCAGTAAATAAATTGATAAACTTAAAAAAAAAAGAACAACTTAAAATGTTGAATGATCAGTGGGTTACTTAAAAAAAGTGGAAATGCCAATTAATTTATATCTTATATTTCTTTATCGAATTATCGAATTAGATCATGCTAATTTAATAAAATAAAACCACATTGTTAGTTTAAATTTTGAATCCGGGGACCCTTATAGAAGTCACATTAAGATCTGGAGCGTGATTTTTGGTTGTTATTGCTATTCTAAGAAATACAGCAAACAATTAGTACATATGTACCTTCCTTATCCGTTCAGAGGTACAGTTCTCAACTGGGATCAACAGGATGTCCCAATTGTGATTAATTAAATCTTCCAGTGAGTCAACCGTTGAACGGAATAAGCCAATAGGGAAAGAATAAGAGAAAAAAAAAGTGGTATATTTGATCACAAAACATGAAAAAATGATCTGCCGTTCAGCCAGGTACAAACTTGTTTTGTTTTAAAGCCTTATTACCGCCTATCTATAAATTAATATAATATGGGTCATGTTAAAGTAGGGAGATGAGCAAGATTTGAATGGATATGGCATTAAATATCAATTAGATGTAGCATCTTATTGGTCTGGTTTGTCTAGACAATAGCCGAAATAAAATTAATTAATAGAGTGAATCAAAGACAATCCCTCAATCGCAGGGCCAGTGGCTGGTGGCTGGTGACGGGGGGAGCGGGGCGTGGGTGCGCTGGGCACAGGGTGCTACTGATGGAATAGATAACTTTATTTAAATTTGTGCTACCTGCCTGTGCGGCAGTGGATTTTTCGAATGAAAAGAATTTGCACTTTGGGTGTTTGTTGTCCATTCATAATAGCATGAAGATCACTTGTAGAAAGACCCGACTGTTAATTAATACATACATACTGAAATGGCTGAAAATTAATGGGTATCTGTAAGTGTGTGCTATTGTAGTTAGGTAAAGTAAACGCATCTGGTACCGGAATGACTGTCGCCGAGTTTTCCAAGCAGACAGAGGGGTACAGTTGATTTCCACTTATGCGGAAACAAGCTTTTTTACAGTTTTAGCTTTACAGTTTTAGGACATTCCAGGGTTAAATGTACGACGCAGGTGAAATTGCTATTGATGCCGAATCTCTTCTCCGGTGGTAAAGCTTGAAATATTATACGTTAGTCTAAAGATTTTAATACGTTACGTTGCAGGATGATCAATTGATAGAGAGTATAATATACAATTTCAGAATTTTATATATTCAGTAAAACAACTATCAGAGTTTCAATTACAACTTGAAGAAATAAATCAAAATTACTATTAAGTCAACTCATCTGGACTTTTAGCCAAGAGTCTAACTCTAGGGGTGAATAAGCATAAAAAGTTATATTCAGGCTCATTTAGATTTGCTTCTCAAATCTTACTAGGGTGGATCAATATAATTATCAGATCAATCAATAACAGAACGAGGAATTTTTTAATGCAGATGCATAGCGCTTAGATGGACGACCGGAAAATAGGAATGGAAACTAGGCCTGACTTAATCCAGGGCCAGGACCAGAGCTAAAGTCAGATGATGGTATGGTTAATTGATCTTACAATCCATATATATATTAGTGATATTAAGTAAGAATATAAACTAATACACTGTATACAAACTCCAGTAAAACTTCAATGGGGGTGTTTCTGCCACCATATTGACTGGGGGCCCTCAAATTACTAATTAACTTGTAATCACAAATTCGGTAGTTTGGGAATGCCTATTGTCAACATTCAGCATTTATTATTGAGCTTTCTTCCTTCAGCCCTACCAAATCACAGAGGCACTAAACGTACATAGCTGTAATAAATCACCATGACTGATGCTTAGCCATCGTAAGCTCGGCAAATTCTTGGGTTTTTTTTTTTTTTTTTGGCACTCAACTTTCTCTCAATCATAAGTCGTACGATGCTACAACAAACAAAGATCTGAGCAGAACAAAGAAGTTTTCCTTTCTTCAATTATGTCGAGAAGAAGGTCTCTGTAGTTCTGGTAAACATTAACCATTTATCCACATGGAAAATGATTTAAATTACCGGACCGGAGCTTTCTCCGATAAAACCACCGCTACCTATTTTCTTTTACTTACTATTTCATTTACTGTTACTGAGACATACACTTTTTAATGACTGAGTTTGAAACAAACCTTTAAAAAATAATTAGCCCATGTAGTCTTTTTTGATTTCCAATTTATGTCCATGCCTATGGAATGAATCAGAAAATTTGGTTCTATTAAACTCAGATATAGCCTTCGCCACTGTCAAAACAAAAGCAGGCCCAATGTATAAATTTGAAATCAAACTTAATTAAAGATTTTAACAGTGTACATAATTTTATTTTCCATGAGTTTATTTATTGTAACCAAACTATACTTGAAAGTAGAATGATATAAGAAGAAGCGTAACAACACACCTATAGGCACGTATATGTAACTAGACCTCAACTCAGCCTCTAAACTTCATTTATATTCCATACAACTATAGTTTACCTACTGTTAACCTATAAAGGTTATCATTTGAAATATTGTGTTTTAGGCCTACAATGTATAAGTATGTAAATTAATTTCTCTTTGTTCTAGATTATTTTTATTACCTGGGTATATATGCAAAGACAACATAACTTACTCATGCACTCAAGAAGTATAACTCTTTTCACGTTAAATATTTTATTACAATAAGAATTTATAGAAAATTACTACAACACAATGTACACTAAATCTCCACCTGAAGTTAACACTAACATTAACACTAACACTTTCTCTTTTTTTCGTTTCACGTGTTAGTTTTGAAAAAATGATTCCGATCTTTACCGATAAGAACATATTTTATCATCCACGGAACTTAGATCTTCAAACATAAAATAAGATAATTGGGACTATCTTTTTAGAAGAATCTTAAATAAAACCCCGGTTTTCTACAAAGTTGAGGGTTGATGTACTTGCTCTGTTTAAAAACGATAGATCGGAGAGATAAAAAATCTGACTCGATGCGCCGAACCGTGCAATCGGTACAGCCGGTTAGTTTGGTAAAGTATTATTTATCTATTCATTAACCCATTTATACTAATAATATTTAGCCAATTTAAAGTTAGTCGGATAACTGCGAAAGTGTTCATAAACGGCAATCAAAAGAAAGAAAAAAAAAAACAGAAAAACTTAAAGTTTAAGATGCACTTACATGAATATTGCTAAAAATAAAAAAATACAAAAAAAAAACAAGAAAAAAAGGTATGTGGCTGATTGGGTATATCATTTATGTACTTTATTTATGTATTCTCATTAACCTATTGTAGAAATTTTATGTTAACTAACAGCTGAATCTTTCTACAATAAAATTGTGCAATCACTTTTTATTTCAATCAATTTGTAAAATATTGAAATTAAGTGACGTGTACAGTTTAGCTTTTTTTTGGGTTTTTTTTATAACAAATTAATATGTCTTTTATGCACCTTTACTTTATTATTACTGTGTACAAAATATTCATATCGGGGAAGGTACATATCTAAAAGGTAATTTATATTTATGCTGGTATATTTTTGGATTGGTATTTATTTCTTGGTTGCTTCAAATGTTTCAATAATGTTTCAGTAATGTTTTAATCTCTAATTATTGATAAAATAATATTAACTCCAATTAATTCAGAATCATTGTTGAAATTGAAGCTGAGACTATGAAAGGTGAACAATCTTTGGTAGTTGTTGAGGTTTTGCTATTATCAATTTGACAAAGTTCAAAACAGCTGTAGAAGAAATAAATATTTTGTTTATTATGGATTTAACAACCGGTATGTAAAGATTAAATGCATTTAGTTTTTGAGTTATACTATTGCTTTGATTAAAGAAAAGTTTTTTGCACCAGCTGATACTATCGTGAAAATACACAGCAGCAGTAAAAAAGAAGATAATGAACTCTCACAATTAGTTCACTTCAACTGGTAATTTATAAATTATCAATGCCATTTTCTTCAAATATTTGTTAATAATACAATTATAATTGGAGATTAATAAAAAATTAGCAACATTATATGGTGAATCTAACTTTGAAATATTATTAACATCAGAAATACTTAAACAATATCACAATACGAAAGGTATTAAGTGACAGCATTGACCTACCATGGTTAATACTATCCAATTAAAATGTAATTATCAAAATTTTATTGAATGGTTCAACGGTTATCACATTTATTTGTCATCATTCAACTTCACCTAACCCACTAAGCTCTAACTGTCAAAATCCCCTAATATATTTTATCTTCAATAATTTGAAAAAAAATTCATCATGAAATTTAAAATTAAGTGATGCTTGGTTGAGGATATAGTTCTCACTTCCTGGCATTTTATACATAATTTAATAGAGTATGTTCATATCAATCTTCATCAGAATTATAGTTTAACATGAAGTAGAGATAAACTCTAGGAAATGGGCCCACTTGTTTTGGCCGAGTCAGGGGTATGTTTTGGGCATTCATTGTTTAGCGATATGGTTTTCATAAACGGTAGCATCTACATTTAAAATGGGTAATATCGCCAGAGTCGCTGTTGGACGACCGTCTTTCAGAACTTATAATTGAAAATAAGTTATTTTAAGAAACTCACATATAGATGAATTAGTTATCAATATCAATTTACTTGTTTTGTCTTGAACGATGTTACTCTTGCAAAAGGGAATGGTTTATAGAAATGAGAAGGATAATTCTAAAACTTGAAATGCTTACTGGAGATTTAAAAAACATTTATGATTGAAATTTCAAAATTATCAATACTAAAACTTACACTAATGTTTATCCAACCAAAATAAAGTAACAATTTTAAAGAACACAATCGAAAAGGGCCGAAGGTAAAGAATTTGAACTAAACGTTCAGATGTTCTAAAATTTCATTTTGAATATTTTACAAAAGCCATTGTAGGTTTAAAAGTTGGAATCATTAAAAGTGAAGGTAAATGGAAAAACGGAAAAATGGAAAAATGGAAAAATGGAAAAATGGAAAAAAAATATGAAACCTAAAAATATTGGTAAAATCAAAGGATTACAGTTAGAAGGTAAATAAAATAAAAAGAACTTAGCTGCAATGATGTATAGAGCAAATGTAAATTTAGACTTATCTTTTGAAAATGTGGCTTCTACTTGGGATGTAGATTTGTTTAGAAAGTGAATAGATACTATAAGCTCTAAAATTCTTAGAGTATTTGGTTCACTCAAATAAGTTAGTATAGATGTTTTTGACAGGATAATTGATTTGAAGTTGAATAATCTGATAAAGAACGTATATCCAGATTTAGTATTGCATTTGATAAGATCAAGAACGGCTGTAACTTCCTAAAACTGATTTAAGGATTTTGGGCGGAAATAATTATGAGCGGAGATGGTTCGCCGGTTAAATTGACGTGATAAGTGATTTTTTTATATAAAACTAAAGTGTTCTGTAATCATAAATATTATTTGTTAAAAGAACACAAACCATGAAAATATAATTAAATACAAATCAATAATCATATAGCAATGTATATTCCAGAAAAATACGTGAATGACGATTTCGAACAACAATTAGAACTAATCAAGAATAACCCTTTAGGTGCTATCATTTCAACTGACTCATCAGGAGCTATTGGTGTTACTCATGTTCCATTTATCTTTCAAAAAGATCCAAAAGATGGTAAGGATTATTTGATTTCTCATTTAGCTATTAAAAATCCTCAAATAGCACAATTAGAAAAGCCAGACACCTCTTGTTTAGTCATTTTCCAAGGTGCCAATTCATACATCAGTCCATCATGGTACCCTAGTAAAAAAGAAACTCACAAATTTGTTCCAACTTGGGATTTTGCAGTGGTTCATGTTCATGGAAAACCAACTATTTTAAGAGATAATGAAGCTAAATCATTTGCTGTTGAATATGTTAGTGATCATCAAGAATCTAAGA
Organism: Ambrosiozyma oregonensis (nom. inval.); assembly: GCA_003706315.3. Classification (NCBI taxonomy): domain Eukaryota; kingdom Fungi; phylum Ascomycota; class Pichiomycetes; order Pichiales; family Pichiaceae; genus Ambrosiozyma; species Ambrosiozyma oregonensis (nom. inval.). The sequence continues at coordinate 19,824 of PPKY03000047.1, forward strand.
GACCTGAAGGTGAACAATTTGAGTCAAAATGGAAAGTTTCAGATGCGCCAGAATCGTATGTTGGATTATTGAAAAAAGCTATTGTAGCTTTAAAAGTTGAAATTGTTAAGATTGAAGGGAAATGGAAATTAGAACAAGCTACAAAATCTCAAGATATTAAAGGTACTATTAAAGGATTAGAATTAGAAGGTAATGAAAACCAGAAGAAATTAGCTGCTATGATCCATGAAGCCAATGCTAATGTACTATAAAATACTTTTTTTATTTATTTATTGACTTAATTATTTATTTAATCATTATTTATTATCACTATTTATTGAAGTACTATCACTATTAGTATCTACACTTGCTTACGTAACACTTGACGTCAATCAGACTGCCTTTCTGGTGTACGGGCGTCAGAGCATTGTTGGAAGAAAATGAGTCAACGGTGACTTAGTTAAAGTAGTAGTACGATTCCAGATCTGGTGGGTTTACTGGTTTCTTCTCTTTCTATTGAAATTAAAACACAAAAACACAAAACGAAACATTTATAAAAATGGCATTAAAGAAAGTTGGTGTTTTAGGAGCTACTGGTTCCGTTGGTCAAAGATTTATCTTATTATTAGCCAACCATCCTGAATTTGAATTGGTCAAGTTAGGAGCATCTTCCAGATCAGCTGGTAAAGCATATACAGAAGCTGTCGAATGGAAACAAACACATTTATTACCTAAATCAGTGGAAAAATTAGGTGTTGTTAGTTGTAAAGCTGAAAATTTCCAAGATTGTGATGTTGTGTTTTCAGGATTGGATGCTGAATACGCTGGTCCAATTGAAAAAGAATTTGTCGAATCTGGATTGGTTGTTGTTTCTAATGCTAAAAATTATAGAAGAGAATTAGATGTTCCTTTAGTTGTTCCAACTGCTAATACTGAACACTTAGAAATCATTTCTAAAAAAGTTGCTGATGCCAAAGCCAAAGGTGAAAAGAGACCAGGTTATATCATTTGTATTTCTAATTGTTCTACAGCTGGTTTGGTTGCTCCTTTGAAACCATTAGTTGATTCATTTGGTCCCTTGGAATTATTATCAACTACTACATTACAAGCCATTTCTGGTGCTGGGTTTTCACCTGGATTCCCAGGTATTGATATTTTAGATAATATCGTTCCATATATTAGTGGAGAAGAAGATAAGATTGAATGGGAATCCAAAAAGATTTTAGGTGGTTTAAATGCCGATAAGACAGCTTTTCTTAATTATGATGATATGAAGGTGTCAGCACAATGTAATCGTGTTGCTGTTAGTGATGGACATACTGAATGTGTTTCATTGAAATTTTTAAATAGACCAGCTCCATCATTGGATCAAGTTAAGCAATGCTTAAGAGATTATGTTTGTGAAGCCACAAAATTAGGCTGTCCTTCTGCACCAAAACAAGCAATTCATGTGTTAGAAGAAGATAACAGACCTCAGCCTAGATTAGACCGTGATAGAGATAACGGTTTTGGTGTCAGTGTTGGACGTATCAGAGCTGACCCTATCTTCGACTACAAATTTGTCGTGTTGAGTCACAACACAATCATCGGGGCTGCCGGTTCCGGTGTGTTAATTGGTGAGTTATTATTAAAGAAAGGCCTTTTGTAGATATTTATATAGTCCTAAACAATAAACAATAGTAATATAATTCAACCAGCTCTAGCTAGCCCCTCTCACTTAACTAGTAATATAAACAAACAAGAAATTGGCTCATCGCACTCTACTCACAAAAAAAAAAAACACACAAAAAAAACAAAAAAATAAACTCTCTAATAAGAATTAGTCAAAACACCTGACCAGATCACCATTTCTTTTTGCCACTAAGTATTCTAAGCATTACCACCAGATGCCATACAACCCTCCAGGTAGAGACAAGGAAAAAGAGAAGGCTGTCAAGTCTCTTTTATCCTCTTCCTCTGCTTCAGTTCTGGCTAGAAATTCTTCTTCTTCTTCTGTTAATAGTACAACTAGTAACTCCTCTAAGATGAACAAATTTTATCTTAATGATGATGACTCTTCTCCTTCTTTAAAAGAATTCACTCCAAAAAAAAAATACCCTTTTATTAATAACGGTACTCCTACAATGAACCTTAACTCACTTAGATCTGGGTCCAACACTTTACAACCAATAACCCCAATTACACCATTAGCCACTGACGATGACGTTCTTAAATTTTCAACAGAATCCCCTCAGTCTTATTCATACACTTTAGTTTCTCCAAATTCTTTAACTTTAAGACTAAATGTGTTGAAACGTTCTCTACAAATTTTATTAGATAGACCAGAATGGATCAAACAGTCAGTCAGTTCAAGTCCATCAACTCCAACTACCGAAAAACAACAGCCTCCTTCTCGGCCTCAACTTGGAAGGAGAGCTTCAACCACTGCCAATGTTGTCGAAAATCTTATTAGATTAGAAAGACAAACTTCAGTGGCAAATATCTTGCAGTCATTTAATGAAAAATTGCAAATACAAGAGAATACCAATAGTAACAATAACGAAGAGGAAGATGATCCATTTGAAGACTTAAAAGAAATAGTTACATTTTTAGAAAATGGAATTGATGATTTATCAATTGATGATAATGAAAAATTTATTGATTTGCATAACTTATCTCTATCAAATGGAAAACAATTATCCAAACGTACGAACCTTAAGATTAGTTTGTTAGAAGCATTAGCAACTCCTTTTCTAGATAAACCTTCTCCAACAAAATTGGCTGGTTTACCTTTAAGTAGATCATCACCTTCAACAATTGGTTTGAGTCAACTGCAAATTTCTAATAATGCCACAGCATCTCTTACTTCAAGTGCTTCAAGTTTATTAAATAATACAGCTGGAAGACAATTTCATATGGGATCAGCAGGAAAAAATGTAGCTCCTAAAGCTATATTCACTTGTGAATTAGAATCTCCATGGGATTTAAAAAATGCCAATGATGTGGCATTGTTAGTCTTTGGATTTTCAAGAAATACAATAAGATCAATGAGAATAATGGATTTAATCGCTCCAAGATCAAGGGACTTGGTTTCAAATAGATTATTTAGTGGCGAGGAGCTAATTTTCAGTGGTGAAATTATAGCAATTACAAGAAATGATAGCATGGCTTGGACTTCCTTGTGGGCTAAACGTAAAGATGATTTTATGATTTTAATTTTTGAATTAGTCCCTTGTGATGCTATTGATTTGGTTGTTATCAAACAAGATGAAGAATATGTCATTGAGAAGTTTATAGCAAATAATTCTGTTATGTTCAAGAACAAAGATTTGAAAGGTTGTAAGATTAATGACTTTTTACCAACTATGAATAAAATTTTGAACCATGGAACCCAAAATGATTGCTCCATTATCAATAAAACTAGATATTTCACTATACAAGTCAATGAAAACAATTCTTTAGCTCCATGTGCAATTTCTTCTGAAGATTTAGATGTAAATTGCTTAAGATTACATTTACATTCCTTGCCTTATTTGGCAGGAACATTTATTATTTCTTCACTTGATTATAAAATTTTATCATTTAATAATGCTATTGCCAAGAACCTTTTTGGTACATCAAAACTAAAAGATCAATCTATAGACTCAATAATTCCATCATTTATAAAATTAATCCAATTAGCCATAACTGAAAATCCACATTTAAAAAAAGAATCCGGTCTTGTATTACCAGAACATTATTTTAGAAAATTAAATGCAGTTTTGACAGGATCCACACCATCTGAAAGACAATTACAATTTTTGAATTCAATTGGTGTTGATGGATTACACTCTGATGGATCTTTGTTCAAAGTGGATGTTCAATTACGTGTATTACCAAATGACATGATGATGCTTTGGATCACATATTCACGACATTCAATTTCTACTACTCCTATTGAACTTGATGATATTACTGAATCATTACATAGCTTGAAGCCAACCGTACTTCAATCAAATCAAGCTTTTGATGTTCCTAATCAATTGCAATTATTAAATGAGAAAGATTTACATTCAACTGATAATGATTCATTAGGCAGATCAAATAGTTATAGAATCAAATTACAACAGCAACAATTAAAAGAAAGACAGTTGTTACTCCCCCCATCTCCTGAAAAAATTATTGCCAGTAGAGACAGATCAAGTTCATGTACATCAACAGTTTCATCAGCTGATAGTGTTAACATTACTACTACTGGTAGCGGTACACTATCGTCTGGCTCAAGCTCCGAATCCACCATTGATGCTAAGAAGTTTGATAGTTTCAAGTTAACTAAAATCACACCTGGTAAAAAACTTTTAAAATTAGAAAATAGTCAACTTATTAAACTAAGCACTACTTCAAAGTATTGGCCAGTTAAAGTTGGTAATGAACGTCGGTCAAAAAAATTTAGTGATTTTAAGGTTTTGAAGAATTTAGGTCATGGTGCATATGGTAATGTTGTTGTTGGACAACGTATAGATGATCCTGATTACATTGTTTGTATTAAGGCTATATTTAAAGAACGTATTTTAGTGGATACTTGGGTTAGAGATCGTCAGTTAGGTACAATTCCATCAGAGATTCAAATATTGAATACTATTAATATAGATCCACATCCAAATATTCAACGACTTGTGGATTTTTTTGAAGATGAAAATTGTTACTATTTAGAAAGTTTACAACATGGAGACAATCCAGCTCCAGCTATAGACTTGTTTGATTTAATTGAAGTGAAAGCTGATTCAATGACCGAATTGGAATGCAAATATATATATTATCAAATAGCTTCTGCTTTGAATCATCTACATACACATGGAATAGTTCATCGTGACATTAAAGATGAGAATATTATCATTGACTCCAATTTTGTTGTCAAACTTATAGATTTCGGCAGTGCTGCTTATTCCAAGAATGGCCCATTTGGGGTGTTTGTTGGTACAACTGATTATGCTGCACCAGAAGTGTTGAATGGGAAGCCATACGAGGGTAAGAGTCAGGATGTTTGGGCTATGGGTGTGCTGTTATATACTTTGGTCTTCAAAGAGAATCCATTTGTGTCTGTAGATGAGATCTTAGATGGTGGATTTCAAATTCCTGATGATGGCGATGAAGATGTAGAGGATTTGATAAGAATGATTTTAATAAAAAATGTTAACGAGAGACCTAGTATGAAAGATATTTTAGACCATAAATGGCTAGCTGGGATGAAATAAAAGAGAAAGGATTCTTTTTTTCTTCATGATGTCGTTATTTTGTTTTGATAAATATGTTCAAAAAAAAATTATCTGTTTGTCCGTGTTTTTTTCTTATGCTTTTTATATATAGATAAATCTTTTTTTAATCTTTTTTTTTTGGGTAATAACGTTCTCCACTTTCATTTCTTATATTTTTACTTATTTCTTAGTTAGATTTCTCAATCAAAATTTCCCTTCAGTTTACTTAATGTATTTTGTATAATAATTGAGGTTTATCTTTATGTATAGCTAGCGAGCGGATCTAGATGCAGATTTGCGCCGCACAGTTTAAATATGCTGTAAAATTAAGATTGTTGAAGGTATTGACTGGTATTTCGAAAGTTCAAATATTGTTTTTTCATTGAAAAAAAAATAATTAATTAAAACTATAAATAAAATAATAAAATAATAAAATAATCAAACATAAAATAAATGCAGGGTTACTTAACTTGAACCTACTTTGTTTGGCAACATAAAACTAGCTTTTCAGTTCAACCACATGAAGCAGGCGAAAGAGCAAAATACCATGTATATTATTAAAGAGATAATAACATAATTACTTTAGATTGATTATATAAATAAGCTTAGAATGAATAGAGTGGCAAAACTGAAAGTGAGATCTGGGGAGGTGCATGAAGGGTCCATTCTTCGATGATGGACAAACTTGGTAGATTAAAGGAAGAGTACTTTCACTTTCAACCTCCAAAATCTTCAAAGAAAAAGGCAAAGAGTCAAGTTGAATAGTAAACTGTTTGATTAGAATAATATGAAAAGTATTTTATCTATTTATTGAAAAATTATTTTACACGTTTTCTATTTTCTTAATATTGAACTAGATTGATGATACGTGCTCGCATATATTTTGGAAAACTAAAATATTAATACTTAGCATTTCCTCATACTTTGAAGGATTACATTCTTATATTTATCTTATAAGTTAAAACGCATTGTCAACATTGTTTTGACTAATAATGAACCAAAAGATGATCTTTGAAATTAATTTTAAAAAGTAAACATAGAGAATATAAAACTATCATGAAGGAAATCGAAAATAGAAGGAAAAAAATAAAATAAAACCAGATAAAGAGAAACAAGAAACAAGGAAGCTACAAGTAACCAAAGATATTTGAAAGAAGTAAAGTAGAAGTGAAGCGTCTAAAGAAATATTATATACGTATAGCTCTTAAGTAAAGCTAAATGAAGAAGTGAAGTGAAATCAAAGCTTGAGAAAACCCGTTTTTTTGGCAGAAAAATAAGGTCATCAAATTAAAGCAACTTGAATTAAAAGTATCCTTTCAGACTTATTTTTTCTCTTAGATAAGCCATAACTGTAAAGATAACTAGATATCTAACAGATATTCAACATTAACACCAATATCATTGAATTTTGCAAATTGCTCCTTGGTCAAATTAACACAACTGACATAAGTCTCATCAGTTTTGCTCAAGTCCATTAATTGATTTTTAAACAATTTGTTGAAATTACTGATCTGAGTATTGACCCACTCCAACAAAAACACTTTTGAATCATCATTTGTAGTTTCTACTGGAGAACTATTTTTGCTGGTTCTCTTATTATTTAAAAATAACGAGTTGTATTCTTCAATTGTTCCTAACATTACATTAGAGAATATTAAACAAATTTGGTTAATGTAATTAATCAAATCTACCTCAAATCTTAGTTGGGATGTTAAATTGAATAATTTAGATGATTGAAGATTTAAAAAAATAGACCTAGCTTTAAATTGTATTCCTAATATCTTGAAGTAATCAACAATTTCAACTACTTTGGAACGATTCGACCAATTGATATAATTTTTTAAATGTAAGATCAATGTATTAACTAAGTTATTTTTCAGTTTTGTTAAAGCAGCTGATTTCAATTTAAGTTTTGATAAAAAATGTTGATTTTCTTCTTCTTCTTGAATAGTCAATGCACTAGTATCAAGGGTGTTTGTTTCAAAATAATTCTTGCATTGTAATTCACATTTCTTAATTAAATACGTCGAATTTTCAAATTCTCTTGAACCAATAGAAATTTCAATATTAGTCAACATATCGTCAATATCGTTGAAAATTGCAGTCGATTTTGCAGTCAAAAGATTGTTTGAGCTAACTCTGTTAGTACTTGCTCTTTGGATTCTTGTTTTAATATTGTTTATCACTTTAATTAGTTGATTAAATTCACTGATTTTATCAGTTTGTAAAATAAAGGATTCTCCTGCAGCTTTCACATTAATTACAAAATCATTTGAACAGGTATCATTTTTCAGAACACTAAGCAGAATTTGATTTCCAATTTTATGATTTTCAGCATCTTGATCTTCACTTGTAACAGCTTTCAAATTTTTACGAGTTATTAGCTCCAATGTATCTTTTTCAACCAACACAGTAACTAGTTTAATTGGATTCATAGATCCATCTAAAACAGCCCATCTATTCGATTTATATATGTTATCGTTTGAAGAGTTTGAAGACGAAAAGGATGCTGTATCATAAGATTGATTAGATGTAGACTTACTACCATTTCGTTGTAAAATTAAATTATTATTCAATTGATGCATTTTCCCTTTCAAATCATTTAAGTAATCCATTGTTTTTGAAATTGATTCTGATAGTGTCAAAACTTGACTAAACGATTGATTAATAGTGTATTTGACATCATACTCATTAGTTGATTTTAATTTGATTACATTTGAGTTAAAATTAGTTAAATCCTTTGCATTTGCATTGGCTAATGCATTTTTCAAGTAACTATTCGCATTAAATCCATTTTTGGACATTTCAGTCAACAAAGACTTTGAATCCCACAATACTTGTTGTTTTCCTTCTTGTTGTAACGCGTCTTTAGATGGTTTAGAAGTCCCCAAGTTGGTCGTGTTGATTGTAGGGACACCCAATGCGGTATCGTTTACCACAACAGATGGTCTTGCCCTGGCCACTCCTGGACCATCGTCTCTTCTTACAATCGTATTTGTATCGGAAGAAGACACCAAATTACCCAGATGAGAGGGTAGTGGAGGCATGCTACCATTTTGGTGGAAATCGGTATGTTGTCTTGTTCCAGGTCTAACAGAAAAACGCCTGGCAATGTTTCTTGGATCAACCTTCTTTTTAGGGTGCAGACCAGAGGAAGGCAGTTTTGCCCAATGAGCAATACTTTCTCTCCGGGAAACCTTATCTGGAGCACTTCCTGGAAGTTGAAGGACGTTCATAGGATGTTGTGTGTTGTGTGCTGTAGTATTAAAGGAAGAAGAAAGAGGCAATGGGAAAAGGGAATTATATATATAAATAAATTTCGAGATTGAGAAAAACCATTCTCTTCATCATCTAAAACACACTTTATTTTCATTTTACCAAACAACAATGAACAGAACTATAGATATACCAGCTAATAACGAATGGAGATTTGAGTTGAATAAAGATGCCAAGCTTAAAGTTAAGTTGGTATCAGGAACAGCTGAAATTCAAGGAACTGAACTATCTTCAACAACAACCTATGAATTCAAAGGCTCATTGAAAAATTACATCTATTCATATACTGGAGCTCAATTAGACATAGAAGGCGGAGATGATAATGGATTTGTAGAATATGTTTCTGATGATTCATTAGTTTATCAGTACTTTAATTTAGCACTAGGTTTGAAGCAAATGATTGACGATGGAAATCCTGCTAGAGTCCTAGTTGTTGGAGCTAAAAGTTCTGGTAAAACTAATTTGGCTACTTCATTGGTCTCTTATTTGTTTAAGTTAGTTGGAGGAGGAATTGGAGGAGATTCAACAGGCAGACTTCCTGTGTTGGTGAATTTGGATCCTGAACTACCAAATTTTGTTGTTCCTGGTAATTTAACAGTAACTCCAATTTCTTCATTATTTAATTTAGAAAATATCAATTTAGGTGAATCGGTAATCAATAGCGTGTCCAGAAATAGACAGAAACAACCTGGAGTTTTGAGCTACGGTATGATTGATTTTAAATCCAATTTGAAATTGTTCAAATATGTGGTGGATAGATTAAGTATTTTATTGGAAGATAGAATGAAAATAGACACAGTGATTGGTAAAGGTGGTGTAATTATAGATACTCCAGTTTTGGGACTAGATGATTTGGATTTAATCGAATACATTATTAATAAGTTTTCCATCAATAATGTTGTTATTCTGGGAAACGAACGTTTAACTGTCAATCTGAAAAAGAGACTCACCAACATCAATATACTTAAATTAAACAAATCATCAGGTTGCGTGGATAAAGATGACAAATATGTTAGGGAATTACAACAACGAATGATTAAAGAATATTTTTATGGCTTAGATAATGTTCAATTGAACCCATTTACAATTAGTGTAAATTACAATGATTTAATTATATTGAAACCAAAAGAACAAAATATAAACTTGAATTTCCTAAGTGGTGATTTTGATGATAATGATAACCTTAAATCAGAAGATAGTGGATCAATAGATCCTAATGCTTTATATGAAAGAGTTAAAGGTACTAAAGAGAATTTATCAAATGCGATACTCACTGTATTAGATGATTCTTCAATCGATACTAATAGATTCATCAATGATCCTGATAATTATGAACTAAATAAGGAGCTGATTAGTAAAACTTCCACCAAAGGAGTTTTAGGTTCAAGTTACGTTTTGAATACAGACGATACAAAATTTAAGTTATTGATACCAATTCCAGTGACTCAACTACCATCTAAAATAGTTATTTTGACAGAATTTAGATATCACGAATAAATAGATTAAAGCAAAGATAAAGTGATCTTTTTTAATGTATAGTATATATTCCTTTAATTTTTTATTGTACAAGTAATTCTAATTTTGAAGATTATTTAAAGGGATGGCCTCTTCTTGATCAACCAATCCGTCAAAAAATGTGTCTCTTAATTCTTTCCATCTGGTGGACCAAGTACCCAATCCCACCATTATTAAACAACTAGCAATTTGTAAAAACCACCAATACCAATTATTAGGAAATTGGTTGTTGAATACCCAATTCAACAACAAGTTAATTAAATGCACCGTAATTGCAAAATCCCAAGCTAATTTGGATCTACCAATAAATATCATGATAATTAAAACACAAAGTAATGAATCGAATAACCAAAGAATTATCAGAGTTAGTCCTAATGAATTTTCAAAAGTGATTAAATTAAAATCAAAAATGGATTTGAATGTCAGTTGAATTCCCAGTAATATCGATATACCAAAAATCATAGTTATTGCTATAATGTAGTAGAATACTTGAAGGATTACTATTTGAGTGAATAGCTTAGATGGTGTTGAGGGCGTACTGATATAATTGTTTAGATACCTTGTTACGCTCATTTTTGGTTTGGTATAATCGGCAATGATAATTTGATGCTTTATGGAATAGTTTGAATAAATAGTGAAGGAGTGGATTTGAGAATCGTGTGAATTAATTTAATTTTAAATTGATGTTTTTTAAGTGAAATAGGTGTTCTTCTTTTTGTATTTTCGGATCGGGGATTCTTTTATTTTGGAGGGTCCTAATTTGGATAGCTCGAAAATGAAAGTTTAACTATGAATTTTAGTCAAAAATGAAAACCTTCCTATTTCAGAAATTACCCTACGTTTGTTATATATTTATTTATTCATCTATTCACAAAAAATACAACTTTCACTATCTTCTTTTGAAACAGTTTAATACTTAAATAAAATAAGTAAATGCAATGGAATAAATAAATGCAATGGAATGATTAGTCTCAAAACCCACTTTAAATTTAATTCTTGAGAATATTGGGATTACTATATTTTAAATATCTTGTAAGCTTTTGAAAAAACCAAGTAAATAGATATTATTAAGAAGCTTTCCATAATCTGATAAACATTAAATGTATATATTTTTTAGTTTTGCAGTGTTCATTGTTAATGACAAATGTTTCTACGTTAGTCTTTATCTTGTACTCGAAATATATCTGGAATACGTAGCAAAACCTCATACTTTTCATTATGAAATGTTGAATAAAATCCGGTTTACAAAACCACATTGTTTATTTTGAGACGCGTCTTTTTTAAAATCAAATTCATAGTCAATTCTTTGAAAAGGGCAATAAGTATACCTCTTTTACTTTAAACTCATATCAAAATACTTAATATACAGTCAATCACGATGAAAAAAGGTAAAGGAAAGAAACAGATTCAATTTGACAAAGCTTTGATTTCATCATATACTCATCCTATTGCTCCAAAGGAAGTTATAGAAAGACTTACCTTACTCCATACAGAACTATCGGGACTAGAATCTGTTGATCCAAAAGAGTTGGATTCACTTAATAAAGAATTCATGAATACCAAACTCATCAATAATATAAACTTAGGTGTTCAAACAATGCTTTTATGCTGTATTACAGATACCTTAAGATTATATGCTCCCAATTGTCCCTATAATACATCTCAACTCACAAAAATATTCTCTTTGATTATTTCTAATTTGAAACAATTAGGTAAATCTTCTAATAAATTTCAAAGTAATCAGATTGAATATTTAGAGAACTTGTCTAACTCTAACTCAATTGTTTTAATATCAGAAACTGATAATCCTAATGATTTTATTGAAGCGTTTTTTGAGATTTCTTACTCTGCTGAGATTGATGAAGCCTTAGATCCTCTAGTCAACTGTATGAATTTAATCATTCAAACAGCTAATAATTTATCTACAACTACTCTACATTTGATATTTTATGACAAGAGCTTCGATACCATTTCTGTCTATTTATTAAAAGAAAATTCATCCAAATTTTCAAGATTATTGATCCAATTATTTTCAGATAGGATCAATAGTAAGCAAACCGAAGAAGATAGAAACGATGAAAAAGAAAAATTAAAATCTTTAAAGCATTTGAAGAAATTTCATAGTTTGTTAGTTAAACTATGGTCCAATACACCTGAATGTCTTAATGCCATAATTGGTTTATTAAATGATGAAATGATGTCAGATGAAGAAGACCTAAGAATATTAGCCACTCAAACAATTTCAAAAATGGTTCAACACAATTCTTTCATACAAAAATTTAATGATGTTTATCTCAGTTGGTTAAAGAAAATTTTAGATAAGTCAGCTAAAGTTAGACTTTATTGGATTCAATCGTTAGACGATATTTTAAATACTCCAACAGAGAATAATGACGTAACAAATGATCTTATCAATGGGTTAAGCAAAACCCTTATTGATTCAAATGAGAAAATCCGATTAGCTACCATTTTAAAATTGCAACAATTAAAGAAGTCAATGTTATTAAATGCAATAATTAATAAAGATAATAATTCCATTTTGATGACTTTAATTCAATTAATGAGAGACAAGAATTGGGAGATTAGAGCTGCAAGTATTAGTATGCTTTGTAAGGTATATTTTGATTTTACATTACAGGATGATGCAAGTGGACAACTGATTATCAATCGAACCGTGGTTGATTGTATCCCTGATGAAGTTTTGAAATTGATCTATATCAATAATAATACAATCAACTCTTTGCTAGACATTAATTTTTTCACTTACTTATTACCCGTTTTTGATGACTTATCGATTGAGCAACATTTGGTTAATCTTTTAAAATTATTATCCAGACTTACGGTAAAATCAAAACCTGCTTTATGGGCTATTTTAAGGAGACAGTTACAACACGCTTCTGCACTAAACAAAATACTTGATGAATTAGATGATGAAAAAATAGTTTCAAAACTAATCAATTGGTTTACTAGTACCTTTCCAGCGGAATATAATGCTGCAAAACATTTAACATTATTATTTCAATCTCGCAATAAAAGATTCATTAGATTACTAAAATTAATGACTGATCCTAATTCCGATTCAACCACCATTGTGAATTCAATCAAGGAGTTATTGAACAAAGTCAAATCAGATTATAAGTCGGACGATGGCGTCAACTCGATAACATTGTTAGCTTACAGATCCGCTTATTTGATTTACAATAAATCAATTTTAACTGCCTTAATTGAATTTATGAATCCAAAAGATCAAAATGATTTGTTAGCCGATCAAGCATCAGACTTATTAGATTACGTTTCCAAAATTAACCCTGAAATACTAAAATCAATGTCAGATAATTTAATTGAGCACTTACAAGATTTAAAACCGGTTTATAATTTTATTAATAAGTTTCCAAACACAGAAATAGCAGATCTGGGTAATTATATTAATAAATTGAAAGATGTTGCTTTAAACAATAATGATACTAAGCAAGTTAAATATGCTGTTAGATTAATTGGTAAATTGGAATCGATTTCTATAGATGATTTAATTGATAAAGTTCTACCTTTAGACGTAGAATCCCCAAATTTAAACAACAGTTTAGCTATAATTGGAGAAATTTATTTACTAGAAGGGGAATCATTAAATAAGTATACTAAATCAATCACATCATCCATCGCATCCAACATTTTGCTTTCAAATAATTTGATGGACTCATCGGAAATTGAAGATGAAGAAATTTGGTTGGATGATAATTTATTACTATCACCAAATTATCAATATTGTAATTCAAAATTATTAACTTTGAAGATTTTCACAAATTATTTAAGATCATCCGCAAAATCAGTCGATTCAAATGAATTGACTAAATTAGCTCAGCCAATTATTAAGCTATTTTCTTCAATTATAACAAATGGAGGTGAAATTGTTTCCTCAACAAGCGATACCCCTAAAAATTTCCAGTCTAGATTAAGATTAGAAGCAGGCTTCCAATTGCTCAAATTATTTGAAATTGAAGATTTTAAAAACTTAACCGATCTGGTCAATTTATCAATCACCAAATTGATATTTTTGATTCAGGATGAATCATCTCAAGTTAGGCAGTCATTCATGGAAAAACTGAAAATTAAACTATCGGTTGGTAAATTATCAATGCTAAGATTTTGCCCCTTAGTATTTTTCATTGCTCATGAACCTAATTTAGCTTTTAAAACCGAGTGTACAAAGTGGATTAGATCTAATCTGAAGAGATTACAAATGAACAATTATGGAAATGCGTTGATCATAGAGAAAATTTATGTTAGATTTTTCAGTTTATTAGCAAGACACGCAGAATTAGTTGAATTAACAGAAACCCAAGATTTCAGTACATTCAATAGATTTGCAATGACTTATATTATATTTATATTAGAACAAGTATCAAATGAAGAAAATATTTCAGTGTTGAATTACTTAACTCAATTATTCAAATATTATAAATTGAAAGAAGGTGAAGATTCTACTGTTCTTTATAGAACTTCAGATTTAACTCAAATGATTTTGAAAATGTACTGTACTTATAAAACATGGAATTTAGTCAGTTTTCCTAACAAACTAGCACTACCAATTGATTTATTTGATAAGTTAGGATTAAATGCTGGTGTTTCAAATTTTAAAAACAATTATTTGGAAAATGATGATAAAGATGGTAAGTTGACCAAATTAATAAAAGATAGGTTCAAAAATATAAATTTCATTGATAATGAATTGGTCACTCTTGATAAAAATGACGTTCTGGCGAATCAAGAAATTGAAATTGAGAATAAAAAATCCAAGAAAAAAAGAAGAAATAATACTACTATTCTTGGCCATCTTGAACCTAATCATAAAAAGTATCATAAAAAAAGACATCATATTGGAGACAGTGATAGTGAAGGTGAGGATGATACAGATTTTAAAATGAATTTGAAAAAAGAGAACACTGAACCAACAAGAAAGAGCAGAATAAAGAGAAAACAAATAGATTACACTGTAAACAGTGACATAGAAGATGAACTAGATTAGAAATGCTTAAATTTTTCCTTCTCTTTACTTTAAACTCTGCTATATAATATTCTCTTGTAATATATTGTTTCTTCACTATTTGCTTAAATATTATTATCTTTATTATTGCTATTATACATTATTTTCTTTCCCTTTGCATCTTTTCGTTTTTCTTACTGAAATGTTTAGAGTCCAGTTATTTTATTTTGAATAAAGAAAAACTATGTAATAAATAGAACAGTGTGGTATAGGTTTGAAAACCCACTTTTATATAATGTACAAAAAACAAAAAAAAAAAAACACACAGATAAAAGGACACACAAAGGGGAAAAATGTATTTAATTTTTCAAAAACTCCAATAGTTTATCATACCCTTTGAACTCCATTAGCTTCTTAATATACAGTAACTCTTCAATTTCATCATGCTCCAATTTTCCAAACTCTAGTTTATAACTATCACTGATAGCATTCATTAAATTCTTGAAATTGATTCTTTTCTGCTCGTCAGTGATTATTTGTCTTTTAGATAGATTACTTAATCCAACGACATAATCTTTCAAACCAGAATTTAATTTATTAAAAGTACATTGATTTTCTTGATTGATTTTCTTCAGTTCATTAAATTTTTTTATTTTTGAAGATTCTAAGAAATTCAAAATTATTGATTCTTCTTTTACTTGATATGTGGTGAAATCTGAATCAGATTTATTAGATTCAATGGAATAAGTCAATTCATCTTTGTTTGAAGAAATAAAACCAAATAATGGATCTAAAATTGTAACTTGTTTATCTTCATTTAATTTTATTTGATGCTCATAATTGTTTTCATCATCAATAATATTAAGAACTTCAATATTAGCAGAATCTGGAATATCAAAACCTCTAGTCATACCTAATTCCACTTTTTGTTGACTTCGTAGTTTTCTTTTTGGCTCAATCACAGTACTAACATGATTTGGGCACATCCATTTGGAACCCAGTTTTTTCACACTAGCCATTGGAGGATTCAAGCAATCTAAATGCCAATTTAAAGGGCAATAATCGCATCTCATAATTTCTCTTTTGTTTAAACCTGATTCCCCACATTGATTGCAAAACAGTGGATTTCCATCTTTATCGTAAACATTATTCAATGGATCCTCTTGTTCCAATACTAGCTGCTTGTAAGTCTTCAAAGGTTTTAATGAATTATCTTCATAATCACCATTCTTGTCCATTGAGATCCCTTCAAATGACTCAACTATAGAACTAGGTAGTTTAAAACTGATTGGATTTTTGAATTTTATGTCATCAAATAACTTGGCTAGTATACCAACATGAGTGATTTTAGGACCTAGTAATTCTTTCTTAATACTGTGATGTTTTTCTTTATGGAATTTACCAAGACATTCATTACAATGCCATTCATCCGGCAAATCGTTTGAATCTATTGGCGGGCTTAAGCATTGAAAATGAAATGATTTGGGACAAGATTCACAACAGAGAAACAAACCAGGAAGACCACAAGAAGAACAAAAGTCTTCATTGTCTATGACGTTCGAGTCTTCATTCACTGTCGTTGCAGTTGTTGTTGATAATGGTGGACGAGGTGCGTTTGCTCCAACTGCCCTAGTATTTTGGCCATAAGATTTCGATCTCTTTACTGGTGACTGTTTCAGTTTTTTTTGTTGATTTTGTATATCTTGTTGTTGAGACTGTGTTCTTCGTTTACGGGGGGTTATTGGTATAGTAACTTCAAATGTATTTGCAGGTTTCAAGTTTTCTGAACGCTCAGAACTATATTTGGTGATTGTTTCAGATGCAGGCGTGTTTAAATGGTTTCTATATTTCCTTTCAATCATCTGGGCATCTTTATCTTCATCTTCAAATTCTTCTGAATCATTTGGAGTAGCAGATTTCTTTTTAGCTTGTTGTTGTAATTGTTTCTTTAATTTTCGTGATCCCATCACCTCTTTTTTGATTTTATTAGAGGGAGGTTCATCAATGGATTGACCTGTGATTACTATAATCTTAGCCAAAGGTGGCTCTTCAAACTTTGATGAGGTAGCGTGTTCATTATAATCAGATAGACAAGGTTGGTTGATTTCATTCAGCAAAATTCTTCTTCTTTCAGCAGTGACAATGAGGTCAGAATTGGCGTTTGTGTTTAAATTTGAAACAGTAGATTCTTGGGAAGAGTCGGATATGGGTATAGGTGTCTGGGATCTCAGGACTCTTCTGCGTGGATGTCCTGGCATTCTTTCTAGGTGGGCAGATGGTATGGTTTCTTAGTATTGTTATGTTGTGTATCTGGAAAAGATAAAAGATGGCTCAAAATCCAGAAATTGCTCGAGTTGAAGCGCTTTCAGTTGGTTCAAAAACTCGCTATTTTTTCTCTCTTTTTTTCTACTTTTGGAATGATATGCAAAAGGAAAAGGAAGAAACAGTTATATTGTATACATTAAATTATATAAAAAAATTATGGAGACTAGCTTAGTCCTCTGTTTCGTCAACTGATTGGATATATTCGAAAACAGTGGCAATGATCTGGAGATGGGAATCAAACTTTATATACTCATTAACACCATGAGCATTGGCATTAACACTAGAGATCTCACCAGGTCTATATCTATAAATATGTTTACTTAAGTTCCAGTAAAGTTTAGTATCGGTATTACCAGACCCAATACCGGGAGAAATGATTACTGGCTTGTCTAATTCAGGCCAAGCTAGCTCTTCATAAACATGTCTCACAGTACCGGCAAAAATAGCCCAGTGGGTGTCATTGGTTGGAGTTAATGGAGCAACAGGAGTATATTGAATTACATCCAGTAAAAATTCACCTTTTTCAGTTGACGGTTTAATTACTTCTGGTTCAGAACCGTAGTAAGAATAGCTCACACCTAAATCATATTTATCCGCAGTCTTCAACACATTCTTAATATATTTAGCTTTCACTTCAACTATAGACTCTTCGATAATTATTCTGTTATTGATTGTTAACTCAACATGTTCTGGAAGTGCATTAACTTTAGTACCTCCTTCCAGGATATCTAAAGCTTGAGTGGTTCTAATAGCATATCTCGTCTTTCTATCTTTATCAATATATTCCTTAACTCTTTGATTGGCAAATGGATCATTAGAAGCATGCAAAATATCCCACTTTAAGTCAGAGTCAATATCTCTAGAATGTTCAGCTAGACAAACGTATTGCCAATATGCTGGATTATCTTGGGTGAAATAAGTTGGAAACTCATCATTTTCGGTTTCAACAATCAAATCACCAATTATACCAATTGCTGTATGTCTTGGAGGCGTGGAAGAATGTCCACCAGGAGCTTCCAAAGTAATCTTTAAATCAAGGTAACCCTTTTCAGAAGTACCTGGAATAGCAACTTGAGTTCCACCAATATCTAATAAAGAAACACCACCTTCATCAAAAATAGCGTACATAGAATTCTTACCATACTTGGATTCAAGAAACTTTGCATTTTGGTTACGAATGCCACCAACTTCTTCATCAAATCCAAATGAAAAGATAACAGTTCTTTTAGGAGAAAACCCAATTTTAACCAATTCTTCAACAGCCTCTATTTCAGCAATCAACATATTCTTACAATCAGCAACACCACGTCCATAAACATAAGTGCCATCATACTCAGCAGCAAATGGATCATGTTCCCATAATTTTAATGATTGTTCAGGAACTGGAACAGTATCTTGGTGAGCCATCCACAGCAGTGGCTTTAAAGTTTCGTTTGTCCCTTTCCAAATATAAACCAATCCGTGATAATTAACCTTATGTAATTCAACATTATCATAAAATATTGGAAAAGTCTTATGTAAGTAACTTTCAAATTTATCAAACTTTGACCAGTATTCAAAATTATCTTCAACTAACAATGGATCATCATCATGAGTTTCAGTTCTAACTCTAACTGAACCTTGCAATTTGATTAAACTTTGATTTCTGAAAGTTTCATCGTTCATAATTTTTCTCAAGTGAGGTAAATTAGTTTCATAGTTTGATGGTCTGTAATAAGGAATAACTGGGCATAACTCGTTTTGTAATTCATCATTCCCTGATTGTGGTTTACTGAAACTAAACGGATAAAGGAAGTTATAGTAAATCAGTGAGGCCAATAGAGCCCCAATGATGACAAAATTGAGTAATGATTTCATTCTTGTTACTTATAGTTGTCAATGTTAGTAGTAACAGTTTGCTATACAACACAAATAACAAATACAAGGAAACAATTGTGGTTATACACTAACTGATTTCTAACCATTTGAGAAGCACCGAATTCGACTCGGAACAGCGCCGAAGCAGGAAAAGCGCGGAGAATTCCCACCAAAACTGTAAGCACTTTTTAATGTGTGTGGTGTTTAATTTACTACTAGTTTCTGACCATCAACTACTAATCACTATTCCAAGAAATTGGGTAAAAGTTAAGAGTAGAAACAAATATACTTATAGTTTTTTGAGCCATTTGAGCCATTTTTATAAGCTGTAACATGTTGGAATTTCCATTCAAAAGCTTTTTATTGATTATTGAACAGCTCAGGCAACTTTGCCTAAAAAAACTAGAACGGACATTACTTAAAATAATATATTTATCAGTGGAAGAGGAATATAAACAGCTTAGGCAGCTGTTCTTTTAATTACTCTACAATCAAAAGGGAGTGCTTGTAATTTATTATTACACTCAGAGACAACACATTATTGAGTATAAAAGCAAGGTTGTTTCCATTAATTTTTTAATATCATGAATTCAATCATAGTATAAAAGTAATCAGTAAACACCATCATCTCATAATTTAAATATATGGAAATGCAATTCACCTTATCCAGTTTAACATTGTCATTAGCTATCCTAACAAAATACTCCTTAGCATCAGCTGTTAATGGAACTCAGTCAGTATCCGAAACTTTTGTTGTTGATAGTACTGTTACTGAAACAGCTCCATGTTCTAAATGTGTTGAAGCTTCCGAAAGCTCTGCAAATGCTGCAAGTGTTTCTAGTATTGCCCATGCTGTTAATCATGTTAGTTCAACCGATTCAAGTGAAGTTACTAGTTCAATTTCAACTTATGAAGCAGCCGGTGAATTTATCAAACCAGTTTCAGGCGCTGCTATAATTGCAGGTATAATTGCTTTACTTTTATAGATTGATTTATATTTAATCTAACTGAATATCTTAATTGATTAATAGACTGTTGTATGTACATTAATTGTAATTGATTTGCGTTTTATTTACTTTTATTTTTTAAATATTTTTCAAGTTTGATCAATATCAAATAGAAAATTCAATCATAGTAAGTTCGAATATATGATTATGAACATTACAGTTACTCACTCAATAGCATAAAATAAGTATATTCTAAAATTAATTAGGTATAAATAATCAAAGAGAGCAAGAAAAGAGATAATATAACTTCAAAAAACATGCAACAAAAACACTCAAACCACCAAAACAACAAATATTAATAGAAAATTAACAACAAAAACAAAAACAATATAAACATTGAGGAACAATATTAAGGAGCATAATAAATAGAATGAGAATCGTCAAAGTTCTTCTTAGTCAAACTTGGAAAATCTTGAATTGCTGACCCTTCATTTGGTAATAAATAGGGTTCAATATTGTCATCAAATCCATCAGAAACAATAACACCATCATAAACATCACCTGGTGTCACGTTCTTAAAAACTTTTAGCTTTGTCTGATCAGAGCATTTCAAAACAATTAAGTTTAATTTAATATCTAAATCAATATTACAGTTGATCAATAAAGGGGTACCAAAGGTTCCACCACTACGAACAAACACATTCAAATCTTGAACTTTATCATTTAGTTTGAAAATCCAAACATGTCCAGGACTATTTTCATCATCTTCAATTTTATATTTAAGGTAATCATTCGAGTTTTGATCGCTTCCCAAAGTTAAAGTTAAAAGATTAAGTGTATCGGGTAACAAATTTGTTTGAAATTCAACAGAATTAGACAATTGCAACTGCAATTCTTTCAGTTTCAAACATTTTGAAAAATCATATAGGTGTAATAAATGACTTTGAGTAATAAAAAATGTAATACCCTCAGGAACAAATATTGGACCTTTTGTAGTTATTTTCTGAACACCCAAAAAATTTAAAAAAGTCACTGAACTAGGAATAGTAGAGATACTAAAACCATCTATTGACTCAACTTGAATTGATAAACTTTTTAAATTGTTCAACTTTGAGAAATTACAATTATTCATATCGTATAATCCATTAATGAAGAAATGAGAGATTAGGGAATGCTCAAACTCACAGTTACTTATTTCATCAGAGGATTGTAAAGTTAAAATTTCCAATGTGGATAATTTTGATAAAACTACTGAATCTGAAGCTGACATTACTCCTTGATAATTCAAATCAAGTTGATCTCTACATTGAGCAAATAATTTCAAAAAATTTTCATTAATACAACATCTGTAAATATCTGCCTGATATGTAATATTCTTATGCTTAGTTAAAAGTTCAACCCATTTTATATTAAATGTATCAGGATGCATTGAATTACCAAAATCGATTGTAATTTCAGGAACTTTGTCAGCTAATTGATCTAGCATTTTAAGTTTATTATCATCTAATGTAAACTCTTCATAAATATCAACAAACGTATGCAAATTATGAAGTTTGGGAAACCAAGATAATCGTTTATAAGCATCATCAAAGTAAACATTACAGAGAGAGTAAATGTCACGAAACCATGGTTCGGGCCCATTATTAGCACTTAAATGTGATTTTTCATCTTCGAATATGAGTTTCGTATGTTTTATTTTGAGTAATTCTGAAACTATAGTTGGATCAGGAAGTATGTGATCTTTTGAATTTCTAGTGATTACCAATTCAACAGTTTGAAATTTTTGTAATGAACTAATAAGTAAAGTTCTGGTATCTAGGGTATCTTCTAAATTGTTTTTATATTTATAAGTTGTATCATCAATAATGAAAGTTGCCAATAATGGATTTTTTTGATAAGTCGGAGCACAAAAATAAATGTGAAGTCTAAAGATATGATCCTTAGAGATATAAGGAATCAAATCAATATAGAGAGATAAATCATCTAAGTAGGTATTAACTGAATAATGAACTATCAAACTCAATATTTCATGTTGCAATTGATCAGGCAATTCAATAATTATTTCAACAAAGTCAGACACCATTGAATGATCCTGATTATATTCTGATTTAGAAATATCTGTTTTCACCACCATTTGCCAGACCGGTCCAATAGTTTAGATATAGACAAAGTACAATCTTAGAGCACAGATAATACTAAAATCAAGCACAAGAACAAACACGTAGACTCAAAATTCATCATCATATATACTCCTTGATGAATCAAAGGAATTGCTAATAAATTCATGAGGTGGTTTCATTCGTCAAAAGACTGATTTTCCTTCTTTTTGTCGTTTTATTAAGGGCGAAGAAGCCGCAAGAGGCGGCTGAAACAGGGCGTCGTCGCGTCGGTGTATTATGAATCGTCCATTATTCTCGATTTAATCTTTAACAGTGGTTGCAAGATCTATAAATTTACTCGTTTAATTTGAACTAACGAATATAGAAATAGAAATAGGAATAAGAGCAAAGATCAAAACAACGTTTAAATAAAAGTATATAGCATATCCAGTAGTATTATATTAATATAAATATATTGAAACTTCTATCGCCTGCAATAAGAAAAAGTGAACCCAAAAGTGAACCCAAATAAAACCTTATAGAATTAAAACAAAATAAATAACCATAGAACAACAGAAAGTAAAAAAGTTGAAAGCGAAAGTAAACGTTTTTCGTAGAAAATTAATTGTTGCATGAAATTTGAACAAATTGAAATAAATGAAATAAATGAAATAAATGAAATAAATGAAATAAAACAGGTCGCCGAATTATTATGAGGAAACTGGCGTGAAAGTAAAACCTTTAGTCCACACTTCAAAAGTTGCAGCAGCTGTGACAGAAGGAATGGGACCATTAATTGCTTCAATATTTTCAGTATTGGAAGCTTTATTAGCTGGTGCTATAGCAACTATATCATCTTCTAAATCAACAATCAGATAAATATTTCTTAAAAAGACATCACCTAGTAAAAAATAACTATCTGTTTCCAATATACCAATAGCACAATATGAGGATGATTTACTCTCAGCTTTAACGTCACTGAGCTCATCAACGTTTAACAAAAAAGATTTCAAAGGAGTTCTCACTTCATACCCTTGGAAATTAAAATCTAGGTAATAGTTAGAAGCTTCTGAACATCTCATCATAAAATAACCATTGGACTGAATTATAGACACTTCAGAGTTCAATTTGACAATAAGGCTATTTAAAATAGCTGTTGGAAAATAACTTAAAGTAGTGCCTGTATCAAGAACAGCTTGACCCGTGCCCGTACCAATTGTAGATTTATTGGAAGAGGAACTTAAAGACAGAGAATTTAATGTAACCATAACACGATCAGGTCTTGAATTTCCATCTGGATTAATAACCGATAAAGATGTAAGATTGCCAGTATATTTATCATGGTCTATACCACCAAATAAAACATTAGCAGTATTTGAATCACTATCGTTCAAATAAATAGAATAAGTAAGTTTGTTAATATATCCTTCCGATTTCAATTTCATTGGGAGATTTTCATATAGCAAAGCTTCATTTCCGTTGCTATAAGTATAAGTTGATTCCAAATACTGGTAACCAATCCCTAAAACACCCATTTCACTACTTGCATCATTTGAAGTAGCAAAATTCATGTTACTGATTGTAATACCATTAACTAAAACCTCATCTTGGCCCCAAGTACCTTTAGCATAAGTTCCATCCATGTATGTAATTGAAAAATCAGTGTTATTACTTTTCCATGAATTAGAAGATCTAGTGTCAAAGGTACCAAATTTGGCACAATCATATGTAGCTGATGAAGATTTAGAAGAACTAGCTGTACTATACGCTTCAACAACAACAGTGGTAGTGCGAACATTCACTGCAGTGGAAGTAGCAGTAACTGTAACTATAGCTGCTCCATGACCAATTAGGGAATCTGTCACTAAATCGACATCACTTAAGTTCTCAGTATTTTTATTATTGTTGCCATCTTGAAAATTAGGTTCTGGAATAAAATGAGGGTCTCGTTTATTCAGTTCATCAGAGACTGATAGATCCATATTTGGAGTCAATCTTTTTTTATTAGAACTTTTAATAAAATCATCAGAAACAATCATTTTTGCACTAGAAGTAACAGCTTTACACCATTGATTATCTGATCCAACAACCCACATATCTGACGAACCAGTATCGATTAGTAAATTAACAATTTGGCCTTCCGAACCAATGACCATCTCGACTGAATAAAATGTATCTTGGTTCTGTAATTCATACTCGATGATATTATCGGATCTTTTGAGTAATCTTGGCTCATTTCCAGCTTTTGCAGTCTGAAAACTGGAACCCCTTTTCTTCTTGGAGGATAGCTTGAAGTATCCATTTTTTCCATCAGACGAGCATTTTCCAGAAGTATTATCCATAGGAATGGGAAAGGCACTAGCTGATTGTAGTAAATCAAAAATAAAAAATGATGATAACATTAAGGAACAGAAAAATCGTTTCATATTTGATTGATGATATAAATAGAGATGGATTGACATTGAAAAACGTATCGATTGTTTTCAAGTAAAAGTGGAAATGATAAAAGATTTAAATATTCAAATTCAGAAAAGCAATAAAGGCTTCACCTAAACCTATGTAAAAGGCCAAGAATGAAACATAACTGAATAATGGTAGCAGTGTATAAGCTTTATGACTTAATTATTCCAACAAGGGGTTATTGTATTAGAAAGTGACTGGAATAAAAGCAGGTGACATAGTGGACTTGAACTTGAACTTCCATAGAAACAATGACAAACTGACATTATGAGTATTTAATTATAACAAGCCTACTAAAAGCATTAATATGGGTATAAATTAATTTATTTTTTGATAACTTGGATGGAATTTCGTTTCAAATCTGTTTGAATTTCCGTATGCTGACTGAGTGATATCAGCAAAACGTTTCGCGTCAACTGACGATTTGAGGGAGGCACGCAATTTGTGTCAAACAGTTTATGACATTCATTGCTTTCAATTTTTTTGTTTTCAATTTTTTTGAAATACTCATGAAATTATAAAAACTCTGATCCAAAAACTAAATATCAGAATATAAAATTAATTAGCAAGCAATATAACCTAAAATGAGAGCTTGCCCAAATGAAAGATATTTCATGTATATTCTTTTTGAATATTACCTTAGTTCCATCTCAGTCAAAATAAATAGATATGTATTGTCTCATATTTTTTGATTAGGATTGGGTATTAAAATCATACTTTCTATTGTATAATTTTTTTTTTTCTCTTTTTATATCAAAAGCAAAAATATGCTTTGGCGAAAGTTTTATGACAGGTGAGAATCATTTCTATATGTGACACAACTCATTAAGCACGATTATTTTCTGGGACCCAGTGAAGCTATTAAAAAAAGGAAGCATAAAAAATCGAGTTTACTCAGATTCAATTTTATTTGCATTAAACAAAGGTTGAATATGTATAATCATTCTTTTAATATCTATGGGCACTTCTTGATAGTTTAGATAGTTAGAATTTCCTTTCAAAAAAATGGTACTGAGTCATATAGACAAAGTAAATCAAACTCTAAGCCCCCATTTCAAATGGTAATAATTTACAAATGAACGGATTTTTAATGAATACAGCTTTTGGTTTTGAGAGGAAATATTTCCACAATATAAGTTGGTGAGGTTTATATTAATGATCGATCAGATATGACATTTTTTTCAAAATTAAAAGTAATTATAGTAAAGATAGAAAAATAAAAACAGAATAAAACAGGACATAATAATAATAAATAAAAAAAAGAAGAACTACATCGCAGACCATGGAACTGAATTGGCATCCATAGCAGTAGGAAAGCTACTAGATTTGAATGTGCGATTTTTAAAATCTTCAAACCTGGTGGGGCAAGGCTTCATGGATTTAACAACCAATTCAATCTGGTTCACAGTCAAATCAAAATTTCCCAATTTGTTTTTGGAAGTCCTTGCCCTATCATTATCATTTGAAGATGGCTGAATTGGCAATCCAAAAGCTTTAGGATCGATGCTTCTTAGTTCAAAATCTAAAGAAACCTCTTTTGAAACATTTAACTTATAAAATAACTGAACAAATTGCTCAGCATTATAAGAAGTAATTAAAAATTGATGAGAGGGAAAAACCATCCTTAAAGTGTTTGGTTTATTGTCAAGTCCTACAGCTGAACCAAAATCAACAGATTCTTGCATTGAAAAGGTTTTAAATAGATCTCCTTTGATTGATTGTAATGCCGATATACGTTCTTTTGAATCTGACAAAGGTAATTCATGAAGATTTGGTTGATAATTTAGTAAATCACGAATCAATGATGAATTTGAAGAAGATAATTGTCTATTAGTCATCTCAACTTTATCAGTAAGATTAAGATAAAAAAGAATTTTTTTACGAAAGGTTGATTGTTTTTGATCAATGCTGTCATTTCTACTTTCAGAGTCCATTTGAAGGTGAGATAAGTAATAGTTGGCATATTTATTATATTTATACTTCAAAACAAAAATATTCAATTGTGTTGAATTGATTTCTAATAGAACAGGTTTAAAATGTACTTGATCGGGGATGTGCTTGTCAGTGAATAAAAGCTCATCACAGAAGAAACAAAGACTGAAAAGTTGAACTGATGGACTATAAGGTGGTAAAACACCTGGTGAGTTAGATTTTATATTTGACATTATTTATTTAATCACTTTGAAGTACATAGTTTTCAAGAAGAAAAAGAAGAAGAAAAAGAAGAAAAACAAAAAGATGTATAACAAATTATAATTCATGTATGTAATCTGGGGTCATTCTATTCATTTATTTATGACGCCATCTCTGCCCAATTGTCATTAGTAGTTATTTTTATTTTCGGCTGAAAATTGACATAATTGAAACGACGGCGCGTCGAGTTTACAGTGATTTATGGTCATCTAATAATTTGTTCAGTGTATATATATATTATGAATAGAAACATTCCGTAAAAACAATTTAATATGTATGGATTATCTTTGAAATGCTTAGTAAATGGTTTAAGCCTAAGCTTAGTAAATATTCCAATACTTTTTCCTCTATTTTTTTGTTTTCCGAATTTAAATTGAACTTTTTTGTAACTTTTTCAATGTTATACTAATTAGAAATTTGTCTCAAATATTCAAAAGCTTCAAAAAATAAGCAGATATCTGCTTATAATTCTATCTTTAACATTGAGTTGTCCTTAATCATACTGATATTGCTAAGCACTCATCGTATTAGTTGATCCATACTAACCACAACTATTTCACTATTTACTTTTTATGTCAAGCTTTTGCTTAGATAATTTCTTTATTCATCCAAAATTTCTTTACATTCCCTTTTTTGTTTTCATGTGGTTTATGATAATAAGATAAAAAATAAATTTATCTTCTTCCATCGTACTTACTTCAAAACTAATTTTTTGTAGTTCAGGTAAACTTTTTATAAATAATTGGTTGTATGATATATAGGAAATATAGGAAATGATAAACAGACCCCGGTCAGTTTGAATGAGAAATACATAAATTATAGAACGAACCGTTTATTATATTTCGCCAGTTAATTTATTAACTAATAGCTAGAAGTAATTAAATTTCTTTTTAACAATATTTTTGTACAAAACTAATGCATAGATGGTGGATGAACCACAATCTACAAACCGTTGCAGTTCCATTTAAACCGAGAAACCGCAAAGGAATGTAGGAAAAGTACCGGTGTAAGATCCGAGCTGAGCGACTCTGAGGAGGTTTTGATATGAGGTTGAGCGAATTGGTTGAACCGAATGGAAAATGAACAGAACAGCTTTCTTTTAATAGCATTAGAACTTTAGACTTTAGACTTCAGACTTCAGACTTCAGACCCAATATCTCTTTCCTTTTACTAAAATAGGATATACACTAACCATGTTTAGCAAATTAAAAGGTTTTTCCTCGGATATTAACATGAAAGTTAATATTAGCAGAGAAGAAAAAGATGGGAAATATGAGGAAGACACTGTTGTTAACAAAGCTTTGGTTAGATATTACAAAGAACGAGAAGAACCCTTTCCTGATTGGCTTCCTGTGAAAGATTCTCTACGAAATTTGAATAAGAAATTTACAAATCTAGGTCTATCGCAGCATCAACAAGTTGAACAAGTTCAGCAGCATCAACTAGGTTCAAATGTGGATCCACAATTCAGACCAAGAATTTCACAATCAACAGTCAACCAGGGTCATACACAGCAACAATCATCCCAACAACAACAACAGTTATCTTCTCGTTATCAGCCTATTCAGACTCATCAGATACCAACTTCTAGATTTGGATCACAACGTCGTGTTCAAGCACAACAACAGACTAATAATAACAGCCCAACACCATCGCCACAACCCCAATCAAGATTTAAACCATATAGACCTCCTAGTGCTCCGAAATTTGTTAATAAGTCTTCTACCAATAACCATACTCAACAGTCTAGTAACCAGACTCCTTCTTCTGTTGGTAATAGAGCTCCTGTGAGTCGATTCTCATCTTTTAAACGAACTTAGCATTTAGCATTTAAATATATATATATACATATATATAAACGAACTATTAGTAAAAATATATGGTTGTGTATTCGATTCACTTTTAAGTCAAACCACGAAAGCAAAACTGGCCAATCAGCAGCCGCGACGTATCAAATGTGGTGCGCCACGACATTTCACCTGTCGTGGCTAAGCGTGGCTGTGCACCGCCAATTCTCATCTCAAACTGTTTCTTTCTCTGTTTTGTTTTCCTTTTCCTTTTCCTTTTGACCCATTTCCACTTCACCTTATCCGTTGCAAAATCTCGCAAAAGCCTACAATTTCGCCAGGTACTATTCTTATTTTGTATCACTGTATCCTGCTCTGAATATCCTTTGGCAAACGTGTCTTCAATCCCCTATCTTGCGTTACACATAATTTTGTTGTTTTTTCCAAAGCAAAAGCTCAAATTATAAATACGTCCATTTCAATTGTTTATAAACTTAACAAAATCCTCAATTAATCTCAATTATTGATTCTATTTATATTCACATTATTATTACAGCCCAAATTTGAATATTGTTCCTCAAGCCAGATCTGAAATTTTTTTTCCCACTGATCAACGACAATGTCCGATCAAAACACCAACAATAATAACATGTCCGGTTTTTCCTCATCTGGTGGTCAATCTCTTTCATCTAATACATCCAGACCTGTTGCATCATCATCATCATCATCTAATTCTCAATCTCCTAGACGTAAGATGAGAATTCCAAAAGGTATATTTCAAAAAAATGAGGTTATTCAGAGACTGAATGTTACCGGTTATTCTGATATACCATCTGAATCTGACCAGTTGGCAAAGCAACAACAACAACAACAACAACAACAACAACAACAACAATCAGTTTTAATGTCACCGTCAAAATCATCTACCCCAAAGACACCATTACCATCAATTTTACAACCGTTACCGTTACCTCCAATCATATCTCAATCTCAAGTTGCACCAATTAATTCTTTAATTAATGCTGTTGAAATATATGATAAACCAATTGAAATTGCACATGTTCCAGAATTAAGCGAAGAAGAGAAACGTAAGAAATACATTTTAAAACAACAAAAATCAATGAAAATGAATAAAGCAATTGAGAAACTACATCAACAAACTAGACAACAAAAATTATCAAAAAATATATTATCTGATACTGCACCTGAAGAGCAATCGATTGAAAAAGTTAAAGAGGCTATTTTAAAAGAAAGAAGTGCTAAAAGAAGTTTTAGTAAAAGAAAATTTGATCAATTACCTAATTCACCAGAAAAATTATCTAGTGATAATAATATAATGAATCCTTCATTATCACCCCCATCAGAAAATTCATCAACTGTTGAATCTGATTTAGAAGAATCACCAAGAACAAGAAAAAGAAAATCTTTTCTACCTCCATTACCATCAATATCAGGGGATGATCCGCAATTACATTTGCAATTTTCACAAACACAACAAATGCAATTACAAGGTGGTCAAACATATGAATCTCAAACATCATTATCATCTCCATTAAAACATTCTTCACAATCACCAATTAAAAAGTTTTCAAATAAATCTTCGCCGCAAGTTGCAACTTTTACATCAATTCAACAACAACAATCAAATTCTTCAGAACAACAACAACAACAACAGCCAAAATCTAAAAGATCTAAAATTCCAACTAATTCAGGATGGTCAAAAGAAGATGATGAATTGATAGTTAAATTCAAAGAAGTTGATGGATTATCATGGAAAAAAATAGCAGATTTATTAGATCAACGTCATTCATGGCAAGCAATTCAAATGAGATATTTAAGATCACATAAATCTCGTAATGATTCTTGGTCAAGATATATGGAATTAAAATTGATTAATTGTATTAAACGCGATTGGGAAAATAGATGGAAACGTATTAGTGAAGAAATGACCACATCAAAAAATGATGATAAAAGTGGTATTACTGTTGAAAGATGTCAAAATAAAAATTTAGATTTATGTAGAAAATTTGAAACAGTTGAAGTTAAAAAAATGTTTGAAAATAAAGATATCATTAGAAGTTATATGTTTAATAGAAATGATATTAAAGATCCATCAACTCATAAGAAATTATTAATGGTTTATAATGGATTAGAAACCATTTCGTATGAGGATGATGATGAAGATAGTGGCGAAGAAGATAGTGGAGAAGAAGAAGATTTGAATAGCATAGTTTCATCTGGTGGATCTGAATAAAGAAAATGATTTCATTTTATTATATTTCATTTTAATGAGTTGTGTTATTAGTGGTTTTCATATCTGGTGTACTAGTATTTTTAAGTTTCTATGTCTGTGTTATTAATTTGCTTTAGCTTTTTTATTATTTTTTCGTTTTATTATTTCAGTTATTTCTGTCTATTATTATTAACTGAATTTTGTTTCCAAAATGTAATTTGAATTATTTATTGGTGTTTGTACTTTTTACTTTTTTTTTCACCAACATTGTTATTATTATGATAGATACATTTTATTTTTTACTTTATTATATAAATCATTAATTAATGTAAGTTTTTTGTATATTATTTTTATTATTTTTATTAACTTACTTCTTTGCATATTATCTCTTTCATAAAAAGGAACAATAAGTATTATTTAAATCACTTTAAATTGATTGAATTGAATAAATAACGCCTTAATATTATAAGGTGATATATGTAAGTAACCATTGACACAATTGTCAAAATTTAAAATTTATATATAAACACCTCACCTAATCTTTATTAGGTAATGAGACTGAGAATGAGTGAGACTGACACTATAAGTTTAAATAAAATCAATAATGACGATCATGAAAATCAGTTGTCAATAAACCTCAAATAAATAGAGTTTAGAATTATATATTGGTTTTGTTGATTGCTTGCTTGCTTGCTTGCTTGCTTGCTTGCTTGCTTGCTTGCTTGCTTGCTTTTTTCACACCAAAACAAAACAAAACAAAAATAACGCTAATACGTTAATATCTACTTGAGTAAAATAGAATAGTTTAATGCAGAAATTGGTTCTTAGTATAGTGATTCTTTTATATGTATGTATGATTGATCTTTTATGAATCAATACGTCAATTTAATTATCAAAAGCAACTAGTTAACTAGTTAGTTAGCTAATCAGAATAATAACTATAAAGCAGTTTGAGAAATGGAGATACAAAAAAACTCATTAATTATATTTTTAAACCGAGCCCTAAAATCAAATCGAATATATATTTAATTAGCCAAATTAAATTAAATCTAAAAAAGAACAAAGAAAACAAAGAAAACAAATAAAATAAATAGGTGCGTACATAATACATACATGTAAGTCAATATTTTTAAAAAGACAAAAATATTATAACCGAGCCCAAAAATCAAAATTAAATATTTATAATAAAAACAAAATTGAAAGTTAAACTATAAAAATGAATTGATAAACTACTAAAAGTTATTGATTCAGTGTAATATAGAATACTTCAGTGTAACTTTAAAACATAATTTTTTTCACATAAATGGAACATCATTTATATAATAAATTATATAATAAATTATATAATAAATTATATAATAATATAATAAATAATATAATAAATAATTATTTGATTAACTGCAATCTTGAAATTATAATTATATTAAATAAATTAAATAAATCAATTTTATTATCTGAAATGTACGCGCATTTTAACTTTAGGGCTTCACAAAGTTTTAACTAGGCTTGAAATTATAACTCCGAAATTGAAAATGCAGGGTTAAAATACCACAAAATACCACAAAATACCAAAATACCAAAATACCAAAAAAACAATTTTAAACAACAAAAAAGAGGATAAATTAAGTCAAAAATTAAATATAAACCATCAGAAGTATATTTTAATTAAGATGATGTTTTTAATAGAGTAAGTTATTTGAAACTATCTTATAATCTCCCCAATAATAGATTATTGAATACTCAAATTTATGAGCGATTATTGGATTAGGGGTTAGCTGGAAATAAGCAAGGACATAGCTGGATTTAAATGGTTACAAGTGGAGATAACCGGAAGTACATGGAGATAGGCAAGATTCCTAACTTTTACGCCGTTCTTTAGTAAATTTTTTTCGTTTAGTTGTTTTCTTTTTCTTTTTCTTCTTGATTCTTCTTTTAGAATTTAGTTTTTTTTTTTTTATTCATTTTATTTTATAATAAAACAATAGACCAATTAATTCAATAAAGAAATATCCAAATAGCCAAATTAGCCAGAATAGCCAGAATAGCCAGAATAGTTTCAATAACAAATTAGGAAATATTACTCCCCAAATAATTCAAATCAATAAAGTTTAATCGAAAATCAACTTATTTAAGTGTATGTTTTAAATAGAGATCAACTAGTAAATTCTTTCATTCTTTATCAGGCTGGAATAATGTTAATAATTACATTACATTAATGTGATTACTGAGTATCATCAATTATTCTTTTTCATCCCATTAGATCAATCTTTCACTTGTAGTTGTACTGGTCTAAATGAAAACTGAACTGGTAATTTTATCCCACGGTACGGAGAAACCAAACGGAGATATATTTCATCTTGGCACAGGGACCGCGGAAAATTTCATAAGAAAAACATAAAATAAAAGATGCGGGAAATTATATATGGCTGCACCAAGTTGATTTCGTGAGATGAGCAAAGAAAAAAAACTTATTTATTTAGTGGTGAATTCGAATTACTTGCTTGTTTATTAAACCCAATTTTGGAACAGTAATCGTCTATCGCCTATTACCTATTTTATAAGATCTATTTTTAATATTATATTGTATTGTATTGTGTTATATTATAGTGCGTTATTAATTAATACTTTTTTGTTTTTGTTTTGTTTGTGACAACAATAATGTATTGTTTTTAAGTTATATACCATTAGGGGTATCCTTTCATTTGTTTAAGTTTAAGTTGCAGAGTTGGAATTGAGTGGGGTTGGAATAATGAAAGTATTCCATTTATATTCTATTCCTATTGTATATGTTTTTAAATCAATAATATATCACTCTATCAACTTAAATGGAGTAGGAAAAGTAACCCCCCCCTCTTTTAGTTTGCCTTTGCATTTTTGGTTTATGTTTTTTTTTATTATTTTTTATTATTATCGTTTTAACTATTATTATTTGGTTGTTGTGAAAAAAGTTTTTGGAAGTTTTACAATTAAAGATGTCAAGATGTCAAGATGTCAAGATGTCAAGCTGTCAAGATCGATTTGAATGTTTGGTTATTTGGATATTTGATATTTGATATTTGATATTTGATATTAGTAGATGGTTTTTTTTTTCTGTTCATTGAATCTAATGACCTAATGATGCAGTTTATGTAACAGTTTGAAATCTTGATGAGATCATATCATATCATATTAGCCAGGTATAGTATACTCTAGTGTAATATTTTATAAATTAGAATAATTTATATTTTATATGTACATGTAACTTATTCAGAGTTATTTTAGTATCTAACTATACTTAGTTCTATAAAACAAAAGCTGATAGGTTGTTAAACATAATATAAAAGACTTTGAGGATTCGGGGGACTAGATAAATCAGATAAGCCAAATATGAGACATATGAGACAAGCCTCAACCGTTTCCTAATGAACCTAGTACATTCCATATGTCATAAAATGTATAAAGGTATACTAAATAATACATTAATATAGAATAAAAGACAAAACAACACTTTAACCATGTGGGCATGTTAAACTTTAATATGGTGTGTCTATGTCTGGATTTGGAAAGAGCATCCTGTTTGAAACTTGATGAGATATTTTATCACCATTCTCGTTCGAGCTTAAATATGATCAATATCAATGATTTTAGGGGCTCAGTTTTGACTATAAATTTAACCATAACTAAAGATGAGATTTGATCCAATGAACCGCATACTTCTACGGTTATTCGGTTTTACGGTGACTTAAAGATATATATTCTCACTTCTATCATATCATACGCTGATCAAACTTTATCCGCTTAAATTACTTTGTACCTGACTTAGCTATACTGGTTTTATCTCCGTTGGATATAAAATCATATAAAGGATTTTTTCAAAAATGTTCTGTTCTTGCATAACTAACTATAACTTAAACTTTAACTATAACTTTATCTATCAACTGTATAAACCAACGGGCAGAGTAATTGGTTTTACATTAGTATATTACATCATGTAAACTTTTTCATATTCTAGATTTTATAAATATATTAAATAGAAGAGCTCTAACAACTATTGATTTAAGCAGCTAAGAAGATCTTCTGTGAGTCTTTTTTTTTTTTTATATATGTGAAATTTTGCTGTATGAATAATAATTAATTCTTCATATACAATAAAATAGATATCTTAGTATATGCAATATGTTTATTGCTTTATGTAGTATATACAGTATATACAGTAGATACCTGTATGGTTGTGCGAGTTTTAATCTTTATTCATTGCAGCGGGGATCACGTGCGGGTTGGACAAAGCTGGTGAGTTAAGATTGTTATCCTTAGTGTTCTACGTATATATTTCCATTTCCATTTCCATTTCCATTTCCATTTCCATTTCAGTTTCAATTTCAATTTCAATTTTTTCTGTTTTCCGTTG
The DNA here is from genome assembly GCA_003706315.3 of Ambrosiozyma oregonensis (nom. inval.). Classification (NCBI taxonomy): domain Eukaryota; kingdom Fungi; phylum Ascomycota; class Pichiomycetes; order Pichiales; family Pichiaceae; genus Ambrosiozyma; species Ambrosiozyma oregonensis (nom. inval.). Next base: position 55,076 of record PPKY03000047.1, read on the forward strand.
ATTTTTAATTTTCTATTTAGTTTTCCTTTAAACCTTAGAGTTTATTTATTTTTGGTGACCATAAGTTTAAGGTTAAAAGTTTAATAGAATAAAAGAATTAGGATTCTAATAATCAATCCAGTGGGTGAATTTATAACTATGAAGGGTATGAGTATAATTAATTTCTAAGAAGAACAAAAGTATATCTTTGGGCCCTGCCAGGTCCTGCCGCGACGTGGCCGGATGGCGATAGGGCTGGGCGAGGAGGGCAGGGGAGGGAGCAACCGGAGGGCTCTAATTATAGTAGCGCAAGAGAGAAAAGGACAGGACAGGACAGGATATAGGACAGGAGGCCTATCAAAAAGAATATAAGAGTAGGGTCTTACGATCATAGGCGATATATAAAACTAGAATTTTACAGGTTTAGAAAGTTTGAAATTTTAAATCGAAAATATCAATATATTTATATTTTAACCCATTATACCAATAACACCAAGCTTATTTAAGTAGGGTAGTTTAGCAGCAGGTAATTGAATGTTACAATTGTAACATCCCATAGTCAATATTCTCAAGATTCTAAAGATTCTCAAGATTCAATCAATAATCATAGTAATACTCAGCATACTCAGCATACTCAGCATACCCAGTATCCATTTGTTTCTTGTCTCTAAATAGTTTGGCTAATGATACCTCGGAAACTCGGCAGTATGTCACCCAACCAGTGGGTGAGTACCTTAAAGTTCAAACTTCCGTTTCAACTAGAGCCCTTTTTGCATGGGCAGTCCGTATATACTGTTGCTTTTGCGGGCTTTGACGGCATAGAGCCCCAATTGGGCACTCTGCCGTGACCGGAAGGAGAAGAGCCCCGCTAGAAATCTGAGCTTATATCCCCGAATCGGTCAAGGGATTCCGCGGTTTGTGCGGCAAGCCGCGCTTGCCGCACCCGGGGAGGGAAATTACAAAAATATAGAGCAAGTGAAAGCAGCGCTTGCTGAAGGCTGCACCTGTGGCCAGGGCGCGGTGGAAGGGTGGGTGTGCGGCGTGTCGGTTGCGCAGGTTGATCAACAAACTTGGCACCCTACGGAGATGAGAAAAAGACGAAGACGGGTCGTTGGCGATACCTGGGTGGTTTTCAGATTTCATGCCATGCCCAGCACTTATTTAAGCTGACCCGTTTCCGTTTTTGTTTCTGCTTGATTTGAGTTAACTTTATATTGCTATATTTATTTTCATTGTTATTTCATTTACATTTACATATATATATCTATTTCCATTTCTATTTCTATTTCTTTACTTATCTTATTATCCATTTATTCACTTATCTATCTAATTTACAAATATCTCTCTATCTCTCCACACATTTTACTTACTATCTAAATGTCTTTCCAAGAAGATTCAATCTACGCTATATATAGCACCAAATACGCTCAACTTCAACAACAACAACAACAACAACAGCAGCAACAGCAACAGCAACAGCAACAGCAACAGCAACAGCAACAATCAATGGCTCCTCCACAATTACGTTCTAATAATTCATATCTTTCTGTTAATCAAACCTCTAATATGGATTCAATGTATAGGTATTCAACTAACACAAACACAAATATTGTAACAAGTAATAACGCTAATCCTGCCACCAATCAACAATCTAACCCAAATAGTAATTTATTGCCACCTTTATCAACTTTATCAAACCTGTTGCCAACCACTTCTCAACAACAACACCAGCAGCAGCAACAAACCATAACTACCACTGGAACATCTAATACAGCTCCCGCTTCAACGCCAGGTTCATTATATAATCCATACGCTGCTTTTTCAACATCTTTTACAAATTATCAAGCTCAACCTTCAAATATATATGGTAATTATTTACAGCCTCAAACAACTTCATTAGGTAATTTGACATTTTCATCAGATCAATCTTCGACATCAAGTTCACCATGTATGTCACCTGAACAATCATCATCATCAAGAACAAGTTCAACATCAACAGACTCTTCTAATAATACTTTTATTAATAGTGCTAATAACAATTCCAATAATAAAACTAAAGCAAAAAGAACTAAAAAAGCATGTGATTTATGTAATCAAAAAAGAACAAAATGTTCAGGCGAACATCCACGTTGTTTACAATGTATAAGAGCAAATTCCCAATGTACTTATCTAAGAGAAGAAAAGAAAAGAGGTAGAGCTTCGCCAAATTATCCACCAAAAATTCAAAGAAGAAAGCCAACTAAAAAGCAACTAAGAGAACAATTGCAACAAGAACAAGAAAAAAGAGAAAGAATGGTTTATGATCAACAACAAAGTCAACAGGTTCAACAACAGATTCAACAACAGGTTCAACAACAAATGGTGGGTAATTCATATCAGTTGGATCCAAACATGTATCATTATGATACATCGTCAAATAATCAAAATTATACAAATAAATCATCAAATGCCAAATCAAATAATTCAAGTTCTGGATATTTTAGTCTTGCTGGTGTTTCAGTTTGATTGATTAATTTTCACTTTTTTGGTTTGATAAATTTACTTAAATCCCTCCTCTTCATATTCAAATTAACCTTTTTTCCTATATCATTATTATTATATTTTTGGTTTTAATTAATCATATTGTTTACTATATTTTTACCCTGGGGTTATTTATGCTTTTCTGTGATTGTGAATTATGTTTCTTATATTTTTCTTATGTTATTTTGTTTCCTTGTTTCCTTGTTTCGCTACTTTGCTTGAAACATCAATCAATATCTTGTATGGTTTTTACTACCTTATTATTCCAATGAATATAGAGATTTTATTTTGGTCTGGAAAAATATTCAGTTTTTCTTCTCATTATACAAATTTATGATGGATTTCCTTTCTGTGATTGCTGTTCTTTTTTTTCAGTTTTCAGTTTTCGTTTTCGTTTTTGTTTGTTTTTCGTGTTTTCTATTTTTTGTTTTTTGTTTGTCGTATTTCCTTGTTTTCTCTTTTATTTCTGTTAAAATGTTAAGTTAGATACTTATAAAATCAACTTAATATGGTTGACTTTGCAATTTCTTGTTATACACTTATTTTATTATTCCACTGATTGTGTTTATTATTCATAAGATTTAAGTTTCATCGAGTTACAGCTGTATCTTTGCTTCTGAAAAGGTCTGGCTCCTTTTCATCTCTTTTGTCTTTTCCTTTCTCTCGTAAAATTTATTTATCAATCTTTTTCTTAACTTGTCTTTTTTTGTTTTTTTTTCTGTCTATATTTTTTTTTATTTCATAAAGTGAAAATACTAATAAATCGTTAAAATTATACGTTATTTCTTTTCTCCCCTCTCCTCTACAAATATTTTATGCTATTCTCTTATTCTCTTACTCTCTTTACTTTTTCCCTTTCTCTCTTTGTTTTATAATTTGTCAAATAATGATTTATATTTGTTTCTGTGTATCCGATAATAATAATAATCATCATAATATATATATTAAGTTTAAGTTGTTTAGCATTTACTTTAGTCATAATCACATTGAATTGAACTTTTCATCCCTAACTTTTAAATAAATATTGACTCATATTAAATTAACAAAAAAAAGTTTATACTAAATTTTTGTAATGTGTAAAGGGTAATATTTGTCCTTAGAATAATTTATTCATATTAATAAAGCTTACATACTCACAAAACTTCAACTAATAGGACACACACCCTCATTTAAAATATTGATACTATTGAAGTAAGGAATAGGGGTGTTCTTTCCTTCTTCTTTTAACTTCATTTTATTTATTTTATTAGTATTTATTTAAAGTGATTGATTGTTTATATGACAATAGCAATGGAGATAGGTGATATTGGTTTGTGAAGTTTTCATCTGTATGATATTGAGTTACTATTTTTTTCAATTAACTGAAATTGAGTTCTTTTGAAATATTTTATGTTCTTTTTTTAAATGTCGTAAAAGTTCATGATGAGTTATATTATTTAACTAATTTCATAATTTTTCTAATGAATTGGTTTGTCAGGTAGCATTGTCTCTTGGATCTAGTTGGACGGTTGAAAGATTATCCATTAGTAAAGCATTAGAATTTTTATAAACAAGGATGTTCCATCAATTAAATTAATTTTAACTTTCATTGATTTTAACAGTTGAATAGTTTTGAAATTTTGATTGATTTATAAAACAAATTAGTTATCTAAGCTACCATACACACAGAATAACTCGCACGTACTTCACCTCAGAAAGGAATGCGCACGGTAGTTATGCTGACCTTTATTCCTTCTTTAAACAGCTTCCTCAATATGGAATAGATTATCCCTCCCTAATATAAGCATAGACTATTGTTAAATTATTTGAAAGATATTACACCAAATGAAACATGCTTATTTAATATATAATTTGAATCATAATTGATAAGTCGATGTTTATTTATTATTTCATTTTATTAAAAAACTAGTGCATTGTCAATATATTCAATTTATGATACAGCTTATTTAGTATTCATTTAATTTCTATAACTGTATTTGAGGTAAATCTATTTTTAAAATCATTTCAAGGCTAGTCGATTAATGCCAAAACTTTTCATATAAGAATTATGAGATTGAAACTTGATCTAAGCAAAAAAAAAACATACCCTTAATTTAATTTTAACGATAGAATATGAAAATCTAGCTAATTTTTTAGAACTTAACCAAATATGTCAATTAAACTCAACGTGCATAATATACTAAATCAGATCTGTTCTTTATTAGTGGTTTAAATTTAAGATTAATCTGATGAAGCCATACTAAATCTAACCTACGTTGAAACATATCTCGAATTGAACTCAATCAATTTGCATAATCGAAACTATTATAAAAATATTACTAAACAATCTATTTAAGGTTATAACTGCAATATTCAACCATATAAATTTGACTCTAACAATTTCTGTAACAATTAAATTAAGAAACAGCACTCAGTAATAATATATGATACATCTCGCTTGTGCTATAAGGTGTTTCAATGGTTTCAAGATTCATTCTTGTAATAAGTTCCATGCTTTTTATGCATTTGATACTTTGAGTCGGTGTGTTCCCTTATCGTATTTTTAAAGTTTTACTTTAGATATGCCTTCAATGAGCTTAAAACAAAATACCTTTGTAATTGACACTTCCATATTTCCCACTTCGGTATTAATTTGACATATATCAGGTCAGTTTGATTCTATTGAAAAAGTATATATAAACTATTTAGGTTTCTCAGTTTCAACATTTTGTTTCAGACCCTTAATTATTTTATAAGTTTATAAACTATCTTTATTTCTTTAGATTCGATTGAGTTAAAGTGAAAATATTTCACAAAAGCATATCACATTCATTACTCAGAGATGCTTTTTTCAACCACGTTACTACTTGCAATCATAACAAGTTTATCAGAATTAGTCGTTGGTCTTCCAATATATGAATCAATGAAAAAATTAGATGAGATTACTAATTATGTTGATTCTACGAACTCTACAAACTCTAATTATACTGGGTTTGTGAAATTAGATGCTCGTAAAGCTAGGGGCTCAACTTTTGTTGATTCAGATTCTAGTTATGAGCCTTACTTTAGATTTGTTAAAAGAGAAAATGGTGAATTAGCAGTCTCTTTAGAAAATCAATCAGTGTTTTATTCAGTTGAACTTGCAATTGGCTCTAATTCTCAAATTGTTAAATTGTTAGTTGATACTGGTTCCTCAGATATGTGGGTTGTTGGTTCTGGAAATGCTTGTTCAGGTACTACTTCATCTAAAGCAGTTTCTTTAGATACTGAAATGAGTAATGATAACTTTGCTTCATATATTAATCATCGTGTTCATCATGTTTCTTCGAAGAAAAAAATCATCAATAAAGTTCCAACAACAGTTAAAAAAAGGGAAGCAGAAGCAGAAGCAGAAGCACAAGGAATACCTTGTAACTCTTCAGCTAAAGACTATGATTCTGACATTTATGAATATACCAATAAGAATGATAAAACTCAGGCCGTTTCTACAGTTACATCAGTTACTACCAAAGTTGGTATAGTTACTGCCACTGTCGTTGAAAACGGTTCTCCGGTAAAAACTGATACTACAGCCGCTACCACTACCACCACTACTTCTGCTACCACCAAAACTGCTTCTCAATCAAGTCAATCTAAAACTGAAGTTGCTACTACTGTTAGTGTTTCAGGAACTATGGTTAGTGGAACCGGTAGTTGTCAATATGGTATTTTTGATTCATCTGATTCAACATCTTGGTCAAGTAATAATACCGATTTTTCAATTACATATGTTGATGAAACTTATGGTAAAGGTACTTGGGGTCAAGATGATGTAACGTTGAATGGCATAACAATTCATAACATGAATTTTGCTGATGCAAATGAAGCAACTAGTGATATGGGAGTGTTAGGTATTGGTTATGAATATTTAGAATCAACTTATGATGGTACAGAAGGAACAACATATGAGAATTTACCAATGAAATTGAAAAGTGAAGGTTATATTAATAAAATTACTTATTCTGTTTACTTAAATGATAGTGATTCTGGTACTGCTAGTGTGCTATTTGGAGGTATTGATCATGATAAATATACTGGGGATTTAACTTCCATACCAATTGTTAATTCAAATGGTACACCAAGACCACAACAAGTTATGATCACTTTAAATTCGATTGGTATTGGTTCTTCATCCTCATCATCATCATCTTCTTCAGATACCACAATTGGATCAGGTATTGGCCAAGCATTATTAGATACTGGTACCACATTAACATATTTCCCAAGTGATGTTCTAAAAAATTTAGTTAGTGAATTAGGCCTTTCATCAACTGATTCAAGTGGAAACTATCAAATAGATTGTTCAAAAGGTTCCGATTATCATTTGACTTTTAATTTTCAAGGTGCTGAAATTCAAGCTTCATTATCTTCATTTTTATTGAATGGCGGGACATACTCTGCTGATACAAGTAGTACAGATTCTTGCATTCTTGCAATTTCAGAAAACGATGATTATTTTTTACTAGGTGATGTCTTTCTAAGAAATGTTTATATGGTTGTCGATTTAGAAAGTGATGTTGTTGCTTTAGCATCAGCTAATTATGCATCCACCACCGAAGATATTGAAGCCATCTCTGGTGATATCCCTTCTGCTACCGCTTGCACTGGAACGAGTTCTTGGACTTCTGGTGCTACTTTTAAAGCTGCTTCTACTTGATTAAGCGGATTTTTCCAAATCAGCTTGCAAGCTTAAAAAATTCATCTAATTAGATAGTTTCGTTTATCTTTTAGTCTTACTACTACTTCTTGTTATCTTATTCACAAGAGTAGACTAATATTTTTCTCACCGAGAATTTTTTTCGTTTGAGCTGCTTTTGCCCATTTACCTTACCAAGTCCTCTCTTTGACCTCAACTTTCATTACCTAAACTACAATTCCAGACTTCTTACTTTAGTTTTCCACATAAATTATGCTGGCCATATATTAACTACATTTCAAACACATCAACTATCTTACTATAGACTAAGAAGATTGACCATTAGACAACTTTTCACTTTAAACAGTCATGAACAAATACAAATACTTCTTTTCTTCTTTCCTAAAACTACTGACTTCTTTACTTGATTTCACATAAATAATTTATTTCGTTTATTCACTTATTCACTTATTCCTTTTTTAACTGATTTATAGATTAGACTAGATAATATATTAGACATTGACGTTCTGTTGATTTTCAATGGCCTTATTTAGTATATTTCATATTTTAGTCTTTTACGTAATACACAAGATGATGCGATTACGTAAACAGTAATTTCTTATCAAAGAATGTCGCGATTCACTATATTGAAAACAGTAGAATTATCTTATTTGGTACAAGATTAAATAATTCTAGATTAGATAAATATATTGGAAAAAAGCTATAGAACATAATGAAAGGAAGAGAGTATTAAACAGAAAAGAATTTTATTTTTTAGCTGAACGATTAACTTACAAAGTTTTTTCAGTTAAGAAAATACCATAATCTTCCTTCAAAGTCTTCATAATTGGATCATTGATTTCAGGAGTCATTGGAGCGTATAAACCTGGAGTAGCAAATGCACCCTTTTTAGCCAAAACTTCTTGAACAGCAACGGCACATGGAACACCAACTAACTTAGCCATAGATGAGTAGCCACCTGGGACACCATAGTCAACTAAAGTTGAAGTTCTAGTTTCAGTCTTACCATCAGCCCATTCAATACCAAACTTATGTTGTAAGATGACTAAATCTCTTTCACCTTCTTCATATTGCATTAATTGTTCTAGGGTAGCACATAAAGTATCCAAAGCGTTACCTCTTGGTGTAGTTAGAGTAGAAGAGAATAAACCTAACCATTTGAAACCAGCTAAAATTCTTTCTCTATCAGCCTCATCTTTGAATTTAGTCAATGAATCAATTTTGGAAACAATATCTTTTTCAGAGTTTGATGAAGCACCAATGTATGAAGAAAGCGCGTCTTTCCATGCAATTGGCTTATCGAAAATTTCACTTGGATCTTCTTTTAAGAAACCTAAGTCAACTAAAACTTTAATAAATTCTGGGAAACCTTGGAATCTTAAAGTACCTCTAATAACAGTTTCAGCTTCTGGAATAGAGTATAATTCTTTATAAGTAGTTGAATCTCTGTTTGGGTAACAGACTAAAGCGTAACCTGGGTAAATAAAGTAAGGTTTAGCAGTAGCCATTAAATCTTCAGATTGAATAGAAACAAGTTCTCCACTTTGGAAATATTTGGCAGAGTTTCTTAAAGCTAATAAAACACCTCTTGAAGACCAAGAGAATTTGTAACCTAACGGATTATCAGAATCTTCTGGAGCTGGTAAACCACCACAGTAAGATAAGAAAGACTTAATTTTACCACCAGCCTTATGAACTTCGTCAATTGTCTTGACAGCATACAAATGATCAAGACCTGGATCTAACCCAATTTCATTCATAACAACAATACCTGCTTCTTTAATAGCTGGTTCTAATTCTTTTAAAGCAGGAGAAATGTATGAAGTAGTAACAACATCAGTATGTCTAGACTTAATAGCAGCCTTAACAACATTAGCATGATAGATGTATGGGATTAAAGAAATAGCAACATCATATTTAGTCACTTCAGCATCTAATTCAGCTTGGTTAGTAGCATCAATGGAAATAGCTTTGGCAACCGAACCAGCCAATTCCTTAGCTTTGGCCAAAGTTCTACAACCGACAGTAACTTCAATATCGGATTGTTTAGCTAAGATGTCAACTGTTGGCTTTGCGACAAAACCAGAACCTAATAATAAGACCTTTTGAACCATTTTGTGTTAATGAATAATCAATAGCAATTGGGATGGATTTTTCAGTTTTAGAAAGAAGAGTCACTAAATTACTGATAAAGTGGAAAATCAGCGCCCATTTAAATAAGAAGCGGAACCGGAAGATAAAAAAGATAAACGTGATCACCGGAAAGACAGATACACCGAACAAATATATTACTCCGAGAATAATTAGCGGAATTTTTTATTTTATTTTATTTTTTTTATTTTTTGTATTTTTTTTACGGAATAAAAGCTTAATTACGTAATTATGAAATACACCTATACTCTTCTTCCCATAAATCTCTTTGCTCAACAAACCAGGAGGGAAGATTCTCTTCTTTGGGAAGTTTTATTTTAATTGTAGTGTTGATTTCCTTTTTTTTATCGTTGATCAAATGGAAATCATTTTTTGCCTGATAGAAAGCATACTGAGGAAATGCATAACTAGAAGCACTGGTAATACTAGTTTTGGAAACAATACTTTCACTTCTTGTATCTTTATTAGTTTTATTCAGTAGTGATTTCAGACCACCATCAGTAGCATGTTCTGAGTTTGAGGTTGAGAGTCGTTTATTTTGGTATATAGAGTGATGACTGTTGTGACGATGTTTGTTAGCATCATTTATTTCCTGTTGTTGCTTTTGCTCTCTGTGTTTCTTCTTTTGTTTTCTTAATTCAACCAGTTTTAATAATTGATGAGGTATTTGAGGAGATGTTGACATTGACATCTTGGAGGAAGAACTAAAGGAGTTATTATGTGGGGATGTTGATTTAGCAAAACTTATTCTTCGTCTATTTGTAAAAGATGAATTGTATGAATTGTTGTATGAATTATTATCATGTGAGGTTGGAAACAGATTATTGCTATGACTATTGGAACGATTAATTGATAAATCTGGACGGCCAATGCTAATGGCAGTTCTCGTAGTATGGGTACTTAATTCTTCTTCTTTCTCTCTGCTTGAATTACTTATAGGTGATTGTATATCTATAGGAATTACAGACTCATCAGCTGAAGTTAATGCTTCTTCATCTATTTGTAATAGTTCATCTTCATTTTCATTATCCTCAAACTCGTCTTCTAAAAAACCATGAATAGTTTCATGAGGTATCAACTCAATACTAATCAATTCTAAATAATTCTCAACAGAATAATTAGCTTTGTAATTGGAATATAACCTATACTCATTTGAAATACTTGAATAGCTCCACTTTTGAATATGCCTTAGAATGCCAACTATAACCTCACTGGAATCCACCAATAAACAGTTATGATTGTTCTTATAATCTAATAAGAATTGGAAAATCTTGGAAACTATAACGGGTTTCAACACCATCCATTCTTGGAACTTAACATTTGCTATATTATCATCTTCTTCAGGTAAATTTTTCAAGTGAAATAACTTCAAATTATTAGAATCAATATAATTCGACACTAATCTTGGTGGTTTCTCTTCGTCCAACCACACGATAGATTTGAGCTTTAAAGTATCCAAAAATGGGTGATTGATTGGGTCTAATCTAGAGCAACGATATAAACCGTCTTCAACTATGGCAAAATTATCTGGAGGCACCAACATGTTAATTGAATAGTCAATTAATTGGTGAGTTAGTCGGCTTGACCTGCTATAAAATATGGAAAAAAAGCATCCAAATTGAAACAACTAGAATATGAAATAATTAAATAGTTTTGCGCGTGTGCAACATCGTGTTCAATTTATTTACTTTTATCTTGCCTTCTCTTCTTTTCTTATTATTATTCTGTTTCCATAAATCAAACACTTTTTTAATGATGAATCAGAAAAAGCAAACAAAATCCAATAAACCATTGAATATTGCTGTTATTCATCCTGATTTGGGAATTGGAGGTGCTGAAAGACTTATGGTTGATTTAGCAATCTCTCTAAAGACACTACACAATACCGAAAACAAAGTTACTATTTATACTTCTCATTGTGACTCAACCCATTGTTTTGACGAAGTCAATCCATTAACTGGACAATTCAAAGTCAATGTTTATGGTGATTTCTTGCCTAGATTGTTTTTAGGTCACTTTGCTATTGTTTTCGCTTTCTTAAGACAATTATTCTTGGTTTTCAAAATGATTTTATTAGGTGAAATTTTCCAGTATGACTTGATTGTTTTAGATCAATTGAGTTATTGTATTCCATTATTACATTTGTTTAAAGCTAAAAATTCTAGCATTTTGTTTTACTGTCATTTCCCTGATAAATTATTAGCTCTGCATCATAGTTTGATTAGAAAAATATATAGATATATATTCGATAAGATTGAAGAATGGTCAACTTCATGTTCAGATAAAATTGTTGTTAATTCAGAATTTACTATGAAAACAGTTAAATCTACTATGCCTATACTAGTTAATGAACCAATTGGTGTTGTTTACCCTTGTGTTCCTGATACCTTAGATATCAATGACGAAGCCGTTACTGAAGTTACTGATTTTTTCAAAGATTCTGGTTTCTTCTTGTCAATTAATAGATTTGATGGTCGTAAAAGAGTTGATATTGCAGTTAAAGCCTTTGCTAATTACATTAAACAAACTAAGGATACTAAACAAAAATTGGTTATTGCTGGTGGGTACGATGCTAGAGTGTTTGAAAATAAAAGATGCTTAAATTCTTTAGAAAAGTTATGTGAATCTTTAGACCTGGCACATGTTACTGTTAGAGGTAAATTAATTACCTCTCCAAAAAACACACAAGTTTTCTTTTTACCTTCTGTTTCAACTAAGCTTAAGAATGCCTTATTATCTAAAACTGATATGTTGTTATACACTCCAAACTTGGAACATTTTGGTATTGTTCCATTGGAAGCTTTTGTCCTAGGCAAACCTGTTTTGGCTCATAATACTGGTGGTCCATTGGAGACAATTATCAACTACTTTGATGATAAGAAAAATTTTACTGGATTCAATGTTGAACATGATGCTGAAAAATGGAGTGATGTTTTGGAGCTAGTTAAGAGCTTGAGTGAAGTTGAATTAAAGGCATTGAGCGTGAGATGTAAAGCAAGAGTTGATGAAGGATTCTCCTTTAAAAGCATGACTCATGTTTTAGAAAGAGAAATTGATGACATGAAAGTAAAGGACTTTGTTTGGGAGAAAGTAGTGAAAGTTGGTGCTATTGCTTTACCTGTTTTGGTTGCTGCCTTGTTGTTAGTTTAGTTTGTATTTCCCTATATTTGTTCTTTTACTGTTTTTATATATATACGTACGTTCTAGTCCATTCCCATTTGCTTTAGCGTACGTTTATTATTTCACGGATTATTTATACATCTTCTATTTTTTTGTTGTTTATAAAGATTAATCATAAATCATCTAAAATACATTCAGTAAAAAGTTCACAAATAAAAAGCAAAAATTAGAAAAAAAAAAGTGAGCTTAGTATTGTAGTATTAACCAGTAACCAAAATAATAAGAAATTAAGAAAAAAAAAATCATAATCATAAATAAGAGATATATAAAGAAGAAGCAAAAACAAACACTCTTCGGGAGCTTTCAATAGAAATAAAAATTATTCCGTATCTGTAATCACTGCTTCATCTAATTTGCTTTTCTTGTATAGCTGAACAGCCTTCATCAACTTTTCCAAGGTAGCAGGGAACTCTATTACATAATCAAAAACTCCTGAACTCTTAGCATCTTCTACAAAAGAACTGATACCCACAATAAACGTTTCACTATTGACGGAAGCGGTATGTTTGATTAATTTAATTAAATCGACACAATCTAATTTATGCAATTCAGTTGAAGTAAAAATCAAGTCAAACTTAACATTCGATGTACTCCGCTTAATCAATTCAGAGCCACTTGATACTGAAACAACATCACATCCTAATTTTTTCAATTGCTTTCCAATGGAATATTGATGAATAGGAATAGGTTCACAAAGTAATACATTTAGGACATCTATTGACATTCTTTGAAAGTTTGTAGATAATAACATTTCATTAGTATTTTCTTTATAGTTACTACCAATCTCGTTACTACATGCATTAGATGATGTTGAAGAGGAAGTTCTCATACGACGAGACTGTCTTCGTTTATGAACACGGGATATAGCATTGGTTCTTTCTTCAGTATCCGATGAAGAAGGTGAAAAATCACTCATTGCTCGAGAAATTGATTTGTTTAGTAGACGCATAGCTGGAGATGAAGAAGAAGTTTCAGATGAAAACGATGAAAATGAAGTCTTTTTATTGTGTGTATTGATAATGGTAGTTGGATTTCCAGAAACTGATGTACGTGGAATTGGTGAACCGAACCTAGGCGGATATGCTGACGTAGGTGTTGTGAAAGCTGATTGTTGTTGTTGTTGTTGATGTATGTGTGAATTATGGTTTAAACCAGAATCGTCAGTTTCTGAAACCAAAGAAGCATTCTTTAAGAGTGGCGATGGAATTATACTAATACTAGTGGAAGGCGATCTTATATGTTGAATTGGAGTATTGACAGGTTGAACAAGCGGTGAAGAAGGGATTTTATGTGTCTGTGTAGTTTGAGTATTGATATTAGGTAATTTTCTTGAGATATAACCAGGAGTGTTTGGAGTAGAAGAAGAAGTTGAACTTGTGATACCAAAAGCTGATATCGATGAACCAGTAATATTAGGAGCAATTGGACTACCATTGTAACCTTCTGATGAATTGGTTGATGATATACTATTTCTACGTTCTAGATGTTCATTTTTTAGTCTATTAATTGCATCCTTATTCTGTTTTTCTAAAACTGACAAATTTCTGAATTGAAAAGATCCAAATTCTGATCCGGTATCACTCAATCTTGAATTTCTTCTTTCACGTTTACTTAACAATTGAGATGAAGTTTGTAACGGTTTACTGAAACTTGGTCTTGGTGAATCTAGAGTTGCTGAAGATGAACTTGAGTTTGATCTTATAGCTTTGTTGGAAGAAGGAACAGTTTCAGAATTTTCATCTGCAATAGCGGTTTCATCTTTTCCATCATGCTCTAAACCATCATCACCATCATTATCATCTCTATCAGTTGGGAAAGTATTCAAATGAGCCCCTCTATTATCAAAATAGTCAGTACATTCAGGATCATCAGTTTCAGGAACAAAAGAGGCTTCCTCCTCAAACAAATTGTCCCAATCAATTCCATTGAAATATTGATGGCTCTTGATTTCTTTTGACCCTCCATAACCTAACCTTTTAGTTGGTTCTTTATTCAATAATCCGATTATCAAATCTTTAGCACTATCAGTACAAACCTCTTGAAAATCTTCAGTAGATAAATCAGGCCAATCAATTTTACAATGTAATATATTCTCAAAAACTTTTTCCGGAGAGTCACCATGGAATGGAGGGTATCCAAAAAGGAACTCAAATAAGATACAACCAATTGACCACCAATCACTAGCTTCATCTTGACTTAACCCAGCAACTGTTTCGGGTGCTAAATAGTCAGGTGTACCAACGAACTTTCTTGTTTGAACTGAGTTCTTCGGATCAAATAATGCCAAATTCATATTTTCTTGTGGACACGAATTTTCTTCATTTGAGTAAATAAATGATGATTGCGAATTTGTTCTTGGTAGTAATGGTCTTAACAAAGGTGATGTCATTGGATTACTACTTGCATTCGAAGTTGTTCTTCTACGTGCAAAAAAGTCATGGGAAGAATTATCCAGATCATCAATATTTAAAGCTAAGGCACCTGAAGCACTAATTGGAGTCACCAAGGGAGAACTTGGGGTCAATGAAAAAGGCGTAATACTTAGCATTTTTTTATGTCTACTTTGAGAAGACGGAGTTGTTGCTGAGCTAGGTTGAGTTAAAGCACCAGAAGTAGTAGAAATAAAAGGATCATCCAATATTCCCGTTGGAACGGAACTAGATGAAATAGAGTCTCTAATTTCGTTTTGTCTCTTAATCAATCCCATTCTACTTAAACCAAAATCAGTCAATTTAACATGACCTCGGTAATCAATTAACAAATTATCTGGTTTCAAATCTCTATGAACAATACCTCTAGAATGTAAGTCATCAACACCAACTATAACTTCAGCAATATAACGTCTAGCCCAAGCATCAGGTAAATAACCCATATTCTTTAATAATGTAGCCAAATCACCACCATTCAAATATTCCATAACTAAATACAAATAATTTATTGACTGGAAAGAGGAAACTAATTGAACAACATGAGCACAATCAGATTGTGCCATCATGATTGCTCTTTCGGATCTAACATTTGTGACTTGATTTTTAGCAACCATATCCGATTTTTTAAGAACCTTCATTGCGAAATATTCACCTGTCAATTTTCTTTTCACTAAGAAAACTGAACCAAATGCTCCTTTACTGATTGGTTTGATAACTTCATAATCTTTTATTGATGGTAAAGATGATTTGAATGACTGTGGAACCAGTAATGGGGATAATTGCGGCTTTTCAGAAACGGATGGAGCTATATGATGGTGAGTTTGAGAACTGTGATGACATGATTGACTATGAGGCTCACTGAACAAAAGTAAAGGGGAAGGAAGAGGAGTGTTTGAACCGGATGTTGAAGTATTTCCAACAGACGCTTTGGTCTTAGAATTTCTTTGAATTGAACTCAATGGAACATTATAAGATGGGGATAATGGTCTTCTTGGAGAATGAAAATTTGGAGTTGAACCACTCGATGAATTTTTTGTGTATCCCTCTGGAAAATTGATGATTGGAGTATTCCTACTACCAGTCGCTATACCACTTCTTGGAGTCGAACTCCCCGAGGAAAATCTATCATCAGCCATATTTGTGGCTAAACTTAGTTGTTTTGTGGTTGGCAGCTTTGTACTTGAATGATTTATTGATAAAGAATCATCAAGATACATACTACCAAAAATCATGCTCCCTGAGTCTTGAGTAAGTGATTTTTGAGGTCTAGGTGATTGAATAGCCAGGGGCTGAGGGGAATGGATGCCAATTGGTTGTTGTATTTCAACAAAATTTTGACCTGCTATTGACAGATTATTCGTTGATTCGTCAGCTGATTCAGATATATTAAAAACTTGATCTTTAATTTTGTAAACTGTATCATGAACAATTTTCAAAATCATTTCATCAGTCTCCTTAGTGATTCTATCAACATATTGCAAAATATGAGCATATCTATAAATTGACTCCATTTTACCAGCTACCAAATCTACTGTATCCTCTGTCAAAAGTCTAATGGCTGCATCACTTGACTCAGGTAAAATAATTTCTTGTAAATGAGCAATGGCTCTGTTTGAGTCTGGAGAGAAGGACAGTTCATAGTTATCTTCATTCTTATCTTTGACTTCATCTATTACACCTGTATTGATTCTAATTGCTTCAT
Source organism: Ambrosiozyma oregonensis (nom. inval.) (assembly GCA_003706315.3). Classification (NCBI taxonomy): domain Eukaryota; kingdom Fungi; phylum Ascomycota; class Pichiomycetes; order Pichiales; family Pichiaceae; genus Ambrosiozyma; species Ambrosiozyma oregonensis (nom. inval.). The sequence goes on from PPKY03000047.1 coordinate 71,712, forward strand.
CCAAATATTCCAATATTGATTCTAAATTTCTGAAAGGAAATCTTTTGGAAGGTAATAACGAACCTAATGATTTCCTCCTACTCATTGAATGCTGATCTGAACTGGCGGAAGCCAAAGGTATCGGGTTACCTTTATACTCACTAACAGTTGATAAAATGCTTGAGGCAGAAGAAGAAGAAGATACAGAACTTGTTGTGGATGATGCACTTGAAGATGACAAAGGAACAGCTAAAGGAGGTGAAACAGGAGGAATAGAAGCCTGTGCTTCTTTCTTGATTAGGGTATCAAATATTGACTGAACCATTTTTCGATGTTCAATTAAATCTTCTTGTTTCATATGAACAATGTCTTCAGCTCTATGCTCAACTAGGCATAATTCAGTGTGCTTTTCTAGCCACCAGTTGGGCACACGTTGTTCACAAATTCTACATAATTCTTGAGAAGGGGTTGGCATACTATCTTCATCAACAATTGTTAAATCCATAAGGTGGAGTAAATAAGTTTCAAATAAATTGATTCCAAAACCTAAATTCATAACTAATTCTTCTGGTAATTCCAATGAAATATCTTTTAACGGGACGCAAGGCTTAACAATCCACATTGAGTGAGTTGGTTCTCTTGTTTTTTGCTCATGAAGCAGTATACCTTGAGCTTCTAGTTCAATAAAGTTCCCATCTGTTGATAAAGAAGAGTCTGTAGAATGAGTACTTAATGAATCACTATTGTCGTCATCTTCTTCTGGGAATGTTGAATACTCTTTATCAATAATGGAGTTATGAGTGGACAAGGATAATGAAGGTATCCTACTATTAATATCATTAGATTTAGCAGTTGGTGTCGAAACAATTGAAGTAGTATTATTCAAATTTGTTTGAACAATGAATTTCACTCTATAACTTTCATCATCTTCCATCATGATTTTGGTAGCTTTTTGAAAAATTTGTTTATCTTGTTCTTCACCTATTACGATATTGTTAATATTTTTCCCTTTAATTTTGCTAACTCTTGTTCCAACTATTGATTCCCAAGTTTTTGAAATAAATTTGATGTTACAATCTAAATCCAATTCTAAAACAACAGCTGGATTTTGTGAACTAGCCACAATTAAATCATGTTGCGTATCAATTCTTTCAATACTTTCTTCATTTGTTTGTATTGTATCATCAACATCAAATGTTTCATCAGCAATATCAAGATCAAGATCGTCTTGAGTAGTTTCAATTGTTGTGCTATGAAGTTGATGGTCAATGGAAAGGTCATTCACATCACAAGGTGATACAGATCTAGACGGCATCATTAAATATGAAGAAGGACTAGAAAATGGTGAGTGAGATCTATTCCTAGCAGATTCTGTAGGTGTGGTTGGTCTTATTTGTTGCATTCTGAACCTTCTGTTTATAGAATTGACAGGAGAACTTTGATTATTGTTTATTGTGTTGTTATTTGTAGTAGTGCTAGCACTATCTTTCCCACCTTTATCACTCATACTAAAGTTAGATGAGTTGGAAGTGGGACTTTTAGGTATGCTAGCCATTGTTCTTGACAAAAATAGATTGTTTTAGAAGGGGATGACAATAATAAAACTAATCAAGAACGGCAATTGGTGTAGAAGGTGATTGTGTCTGTGATTTTGATTTTAAACTGAATCTGATTCCGGTTTCAAATAGCTGTCAAACTATGTGGTGCACGGATGTATGTGTTTTTTTAAGCGTCTTATCAGAAGGAGAAAAAAAGAGAGAAAGAGGATCCACTCCTTTCAATACATATTATCTATGAATGAAACAACTTCAAGAGTTTTATTTTAATGAGTTTTCTATTTACAGATAATATAATCCATCAATTGGATATATATACAGAACCTTTGTTTTCAATTATACATCCAGTGACTTCAAGACTAATTCTATTTAAACCTACTACATTATTTCTAACTTCACAATTCGGTTACAGAACAGTAACAGAATTATACCAATTAACATTATTGAAACCAGGGAACGAACAATTGTTCAGGGAATTTGTAGATAAAGTTATGTCTTTACAATTTTTCAGTGTTGCAAGTTTTTTCTTTTTACCTCAGATTTTCAACTTATGGAAAAACAAATCATTAGGAGGTTCAATGGCTATTGATAGTTTACCAAATTACATTATAGAATTAACTACAAATTTATTTAGTATGCTTTATTATGCAAAATCATTATATTCTGATGATGTTACCTTGAAATCTGATTATTATTATACCAAACCAACATACCATGATACAAGATGGATAAGTTTGATTAATTCGTCATTAGTCTTCATTCAAGCTAGTGCTTTAATAATGTTATGGTGTTTATATAAAAGTAAAGTTAATGTTTTCAAACTTGGATTACCATTAATAACAGTTTTATGTTTATATGTTGGTAAAACATTTACTTTAAGCTCATTATTTAAAATGATGCTATTTTTGAAGCCAGTTAATTTAATATCAAATGTTTTAATCATGCTTAATAATCCTATTAGTATTCCAAATATTCAAATTCCAGATTTGAATAAAACTGGTTCAACATTAAATAACAAGCGAAATAATAATGGATCAAACTCGTCTCGTAAAAGTAGATATACTAGTGTTAGTTATATAGGTGCTGTCATTGATGCTATTTTCAAACTTCAAGATTCTTTCACTTTAGGAATAGTTTTAATATTTCTTGGGGTTGCAATAATAATCAATTATTATACAAAAGATTTCATGAGAAGAACGTTTCCTAAAAAGTCTGGTAAGAAGATTGATTGAACATGAATAGAGATATCGACGCGTCGATAGAGCGCACTAAAAAGAAACGTGGCCCATTGTAACGGACGCGTTTTATTGCGTTCCTGAAATGAAATTTAGTATGAGTTGTTTGTTTTTTCTGTATGCCTGTTTCTTTTCGATTTCTTTTTTCTTTGAACAAGTTTATATCAATTCAGTCAATCAATTACATAAAATGTCTTTCGCAGATAAAGAACAACCAAAAACCTTAGTTTTATTCGATGTTGATGGTACTTTAACACCAGCCAGATTAGGTGTTTCCAAAGAAATGGATGACTTATTAAAAGAATTAAGAAAGAAAGTTGTTATTGGTTTTGTTGGTGGTTCCGATTTAGCCAAACAAGTTGAACAATTAGGTGATGATGTTTTAGAGAAATTCGATTACTGTTTCTCTGAAAATGGTCTAACTGCTTACAAGTTAGGTAAAAAGTTAGCTTCTCAATCTTTTATTAACTGGATTGGTGAAACTCAATATAATGAATTAGCTAAATTCATTTTAGGTTACTTAGCTAACATTGATTTACCTGTTAGAAGAGGTACATTTATTGAATTCAGAAATGGTATGATTAATGTTTCACCAGTTGGTAGAAATGCTTCAACTCAAGAAAGAAATGATTTCGAAGCTTTTGATAAAAAATCAAAGGTTAGAGAAACTATGGTTGCAGCTTTGAAAGAAAAATTCTCAAACTTAAAATTAACTTACTCCATTGGTGGTCAAATTTCATTCGATGTTTTCCCAACTGGTTGGGATAAGACTTATTGTTTACAACATGTTGCTGAAGAAGGCTTCAGTGAAATTCATTTCTTTGGTGACAAGTCTTACAAAGGTGGTAACGATTATGAAATTTACTCCGATCCAAGAACTATTGGTCATGCTGTTAACTCACCAGCTGACACCATTAGAATTTTAAAGGAAACTTTCAACTTATAATTTATATATTCAATTTCGATTTTTTAACAAATTTGTGTGTGTCTTTTCCTTATACCTTTACATTTTCTATATTCTATGTTCTATTTTAATAAATTAGTTGACTATTCTGTAACTCACTAAATATTTGTCACGTCTTAATCTAAATTCGCATTTCTCTTTTTAATTAACCAATCTCCATTAATTTCAGACACAGATAAGATGAGTTGTCCTAGTTCACTGAAAGCCGTGGCCGAAAAGCACGAGTTAAATAAATATTACAGTTAAATAAGGCAGGCAGCAGTGCGAACTGCTCAAGTCTTTCGAAAAAAGCGATAAAAAAAAGTGAATGAATAAATAAATATAAATAAAAAAGCAAAATAAATAGATATATACAAGAAAGATAAAAACACTATATACATATACACAACTTGATAGATATAAATAATTAGAATTTATTCATAATAAATTATGAATTAGGCTTTTTTTTGAAAGTCGGCAGGTTCAATATTGGATTGATCACACATTGATCTAAATAAACCATTTTCACTATTATATAAATTCCAGGGAGTATCAAACTCTTTCACTTCACCTTTGTCCAGAACCAGAATTCTGTCATAATTAACAATAGTCTTTAATCTATGAGCAATACATAAAATAGTATAATCATTAAATTCATCGGCAATAGTTTCTTGGATTTTACCGTCAGTTTCATAATCAACACTAGATGTAGCTTCATCTAAAATTAAAATCTTACTTGATCTAACTAATGCTCTAGATAAAGCCAATAATTGTCTTTCACCTAATGAAAAATTGGAACCATTATCTTCAACAGTTTGATCCAAATGAAATTTATGCATTGACTCATCTTTTTTAGTTTGTGAAATAACTTTATCCAAAACTGAGCTTTCAATCAAATTGGCTTTTCTTAAAGCAACCCATAGTTTATCATCTGTAGTTTCTTCAAATGGATCTAAATTGGATCTAATTGTACCATTAAATAAAACTGGATCTTGAGGAATAATGGATAATGAGGATCTCAATTTACGTAATCCCAATTCATTAATATCAACACCATCAATACTAATTAACCCTTCAAATTCAGATAATCTATATAAAGATGTCATTAATGTTGATTTTCCAGCACCTGTTCTACCACAAATTCCAATTCTTTCATTTGAATTGATTTTGGCATTCAGATCTTTTAAAGCATAAGGCAAATCTGGTCTATATTGTAAAGAAACATTTTTGAAAATGATTTCACCATTTTCTGGCCAATTTGGAGGTGGATCTTTTTCTGGAATATCAAAAGATGCTTCTTGTGGTAATTCTGTAGCATAATATTTCAATCTTTCAGCTGAATTCATTTCATTTTCAATATTAGTCATTGAACGGAACATCATAAACAAAGTGTTACTAATACTTAAAATATAAGTTAACAATAGACCAGTTGATGAAGCACTAATATTGAAAACTCTGAAAACACATAGTAAAGAAATTAATAATGCAAAACAAGTTGTTAAAAAGCATAAACACATACTAAACCATCTTTGATTAGCAGCTATAATCCAATAAAATTCATTTAATTTATCGATTGAAGCATCACTTGTGTCTAAAAATCTTTGTTCATGATGATAAGACTTAACTGTATCCATACCACTTAAAACCTCATTAAAATTGGAATAAACAAATGATCTATGAACAGCTTCCAATCTTTTAATTTCTCTTGCACTAGCTTGATAAAAATCAGAGATAACAAACAAAACTAAGAAAATAAATGGTAAAGTAATTGCAAACCAAGGTAAATAAATAACACAAAGAATTAATGAGCCAACAACATTGAATAAATTAGCAATAAAAAAACTAATTTGTGTAATCATTTCATTATCTAAAACATCAGTATCCTTTGTAAATCTATTCAAAATTCTACCTAATGGGGTAATATCAGTATAAGATAAAGGAAGTTTCATCATTCTTTTAGAAGCCATTAGATTTAAATATTTTGAAGCAGTGATAGAACCATAAGCCAACAAAACTAAACTAATAACTAAAAACACTATAGAAATTAATGATATCATGACATAAATACCAATATAGAATCCATCAGTTTTATTGGGATATTTATCAGAAACCCAAAAAGATAACCAATTATTACTGAAAATGGAACAAAATGTGTAAAGCAAAGTCATTGTCAGATATAAAGGTAACAATGTGGGACCAAAATTTGAGGAAGCTAAACTGATATAAGTTCCATAAACATCCCATCCAAGTTTGTTGACAGCCATTTCTTCATCTTCAGTAATTTTAAGAGTAACATTAGTTTCAGTACGGTTTAACAAATCTTCTTCTTTTGTTGTCTCAATCTGTTGTTTATCATTATCATTGGATCCAGACTTATCATTTTCTTCATTAGCAGAATCTTGAGCATGAATCATTAATGATTTGAAAGCAATATTATTTTGAGTTAAGTCTTTTAGAGAACCTGATTCAATAGTACCATCGCCATTTAAGAAAATAATTTTATCAGCAGAGCCAATCAAACTTAATTGATGAGTAGCTAGAATTCTAGTTTTATTTTTTAAATAATCTAAAATACAATTATCAACAATATGTTTACCAACTTTAGCATCAACAGCAGATAAAACATCATCCATTAGAATAATATCTTTACCGGCGTAAACCGCTCTAGCCAAGTTAACTCTTGCTTTTTGACCACCTGATAAAGTAATACCTCTTTCACCAACTTCAGCCATATCACCACCAGGTAATTGTTTGAAATCATTTTCTAAAGAACAAATATTAACAATAGTTTTATATTTTAATCTATCATATGCTGAACCAAAAATGATATTTTCTTTAATTGTGGTATTTTGAACCCATGGATAACCACATAATAATAAAGATCCATTAGTTGAAATATCACCTGAAACTTTTTTCATAAAACCAGCTAATGCTTGAAGTAAAGAAGATTTTCCTGAACCAATTGAACCCGTAATAACTACAAATTCACCTTTATTAATTTCCAGATTGATATTTTTCAAACCAGGGAATAATCTTTTCATACCAAAAGAATTTTCTTCATCTTCATTAACGGTTTTAGAAACGGTTTTTTCTTCTTTTAAAGCCTTTGATTTCTTCTCTTTCTTTTTGTCTTTCTTTGATTTTCCCTTATTTTCTTTGTCGTCATTCTTTTCTTCATCATCATCTAAACCAAAATTTTCCCATTCAAAAGTACCATTAGTAACTTTGATAGAATGTTTAACGTTTTCATCAAATGGGGTTGCATCATCAATAGCAGAAGTATCAATTTCACTAGCAGATAACACTTCACAAACTCTTTTCAAACCAACGCAAGCATCAACAGTAGTTGCAGCAGCAATAGGTAAAGTAATGAAAGCTTGAGCTAAAGCAGAAAATAAAGATAATGAAGCAAAAATATCTCCAATTGAAGCACTATAGTTGACTCCATACATGACACACAATGAAACCATTGAAGTTGTATTAGGAAGTGAAAATGCAAGTGTTTGTAAAACTGTTCTAACATAATGAACTTTATACATAACTGCAGTTTCACTTGTTCTGGCTTTTGAAATTTTGTTAAAATAAGCATCTTCCCAACCATAATATTTAACAAATTTAAAATTAGTTAAAATTTCTTTAATTAAACGAACTCTTTTGTCAGTATAAATATTAGCTTCTCGTCTATATTTCATAAATGTCTTCATAACAGCGGCTAACAAAAAAGAAGCACCAAAAAACATAGCTAAACCGACTAAGGAAGAAACACCAATATTTGAAATTAATAAACCTAATGAAATAGCAAAAAGAACAGGAGAACCAAATAATAATGGGAAAAAATTTGAAGCCAAATCTAATCTATTCAAATCCGTACTCATTATAGAATTAATCTTAGCATCAGGGAAATCATGATGACCTTTAGCATCTAACTTGAAACTTTTTTCTAAAAGAGCTTTTGTTAAAAGTGATCTAACTTTACCACCAACAATCATGAAATGATATAAACCGTGAGAATTTAAAATAACATTAGCCATAATAATTAAGCAAACACCAATTGAATATCCAACACCTTTACCAACGTTTGGATTTAAACCTGCTGCTTTGTGTTGAACATATTCAATTAGTTTTTTTTGTAATAATGGAGCACAACCAGCTGCAACAGCATATAGAACAATTTGGGTTATAGATTTAGCACATTCATACCAAAACGTTTTGGCTAGTACAATTACCAAAGCTGATAAAGGGAACTTAAATTGAGTTTCCTCCTTCTCTTCTTTATCTTCTTTTTTGTTTTTGTTATCCAATTGTTCAGCTAAGAATTTTTCGTGTAACTCTTTGAATTTTGGTTCATAAAAAGAAATGAAACGAGTATACATATATTGAATTTCAGCTTTATCTGGCAATTTATAAACATCTGAAGGTTGTAAAGTTCTTTTATAACCAGTTGTAAGTAATGGCACCAACCACCAAAAAAATATTCTTGATACAGGATTAGCATGAGACATTGGGAACTCTTTTCTTTCATCTTCATTAGGTATAGGAGATATTTTCTTAGTTAAAAAAGAAGTTAATAAACGTTTTTGAGGAATAAAATTAAGTTCATTGGCCTTTTCAATATCTAAACATGACGAAGACCTTGACATTGGTTTTGAACTTTCTGAAGGATTATAAGAATTTAATTTGGACATGTTTTTATGAATAAAAATTCAAATTCTGAATAGATGATTATGAAAGTTTCTTAAAGATGCCTTAACAAGGAAAAATATTATCAAATGTAAAATGTTCAATCAGTATTTATTTATACTAAATATGAAAAGATTTTGCCCTGTTTTTAGAGGTAATTTTGAAACCGAGTTTTCAAGTCCGGCCGTAAATTTTAGACTCGGGCACGGAGATAGTGACTGTGGACACGGAGATAGTGATTGTGGACACTAAAGCCGACTTTTAAATATAAAAGAAGATGGTGAGTATTGCATTTCTTTAATACTATCTGTTTTCTATAAGGTTGAAAATTGGGATGAGTAATTATGATTGATATAACTTTAAGAGTAATAAAACTATGGAAAGATAACAGTCTGGGGGAGCTTTTAATAAACTAAGAGCCCTGCGATGAGGTGAATGGCGATAACTGGCGAGTGCCAAATGGTGAATGAATCTCGAATTTAGATGACGTTGTTGATCTATTGTCATATTGTCATATTGTCTCCAGAAGTATGGAATACTCTTAAGAAAACGTAAGTATAATTGTTCAAGCAGAACTAACTTATACTGCTGATGGTCTAAGAACTTTGGAATATAATGTGTAAACAGCTGGTGTGTATTGCACTTCAATTCAATCTTTTAATAAGCTCGAAAACTTCGACCAAGAAAGCTTCTCTGGGTTGAATCTAATTACTATTCGTTATCAACAGGTTTTTGGTTTAGCGGATTCTTTTGATTATAATGATTTAGTGTTGGAGTGTTATTCATTTATAGCTCAACTTATCGTGATATGTATTTTTGGTTTCCATACTTTCAAGAAAATTTCCAAAGATAGATTGGATGCTTCGTTATCTTTAAATAATTCAGTTTATCAAAAGTCTTCAACTCAGCTGAAAATCACGATTTTCTTTGCTGGTTCTATGTTACATTATTTCTACTACTATTTTTATTTGAGAGTGCAGATTGATCTTTTCCAAAGTCCCTTGGGCCTACATTCGGATAGTGAGAAGTATAAGTAGGGGTTTCTGTAATTTTGGATACCATCAAAGAAAAAAAAAAAATTATAAAAATTATCTTTTGGTTTATGGGTTGGGTTGTCGGTCGATTGATGGTCTTAAGAGTTTGAGTGTGAAAAAGTCTGTAGCTCCTCCATCTTAAAAACTGGTTTCAAAAATTCTCTTCAACCACCGGTTCTTTAATCATTATTGTACCATATTTTTAGTTTCCAGTCAATCACCCCTTTGAACATGTATTTATGATCTACCTGGAACTTCCAATTACAATTGTTTCGACAACAAAAACCACTACATACCCTGACAAATGAACAACAGATTAATTTGATCCACGCTTGGTGTACGGGGTTTTTCTATTGCAATATTATAGATTACTATAGCAACTTTATACTAATAAGAATAGCTGTAGATATATTTTGAATCAAAGTGTATTGTAATAGCGATTATATAGCCAGCCAGCGTCCGGCTGTCGCCGTGTTTTCTCCTTTATCAGCCTAGTTCTAGTAATGCGATTTCAATTTAATTGGAGCAAAGTAAAAGGCTCTTTCTTTTCAATCTTACAGGTACCAACTATACGAATACGAACTATGCTTCGTTTTTTCGTTTAGTTTTGTTTTCTCGTTCCGCAAGATTCACCCAGCCGCATAGTCGTTTATCGGAAACTCGTTTTCGTCCAATTTGAGTATATAAAACACGTCCAACTTCCTCTTTTTCAATGTGTTAGTTTCTTTAATTATAATTTAATTATAATTTAATTATAATTTATAATTTATAACTTATATTTTTTGTCAATTAATTCAACATTAATAAGACTTTTACTTATATTATTGTCTTAACACAATCCTTTTTTCTAAACGATTAACTTATTACTTCTTCTATTTATTTATTAGATCAAATTTAAAGAAACAAAACAAATTATGAGTGCTTCCGATTCAGCAATTAAATTAGCTCCAAAAAATTTTGAACAAGACAAAAAGTTTGCAGAAGTTTTGCATGGTAAAAATGCAACAGATTCAACTGGTCTGAAAGCTTGGGTTAAAAAAGATTCTAAAGCTCAAGAAGTTGCTATTGATGGTTATTTCAAACATTGGGATGGTAAAACTGATAAAGAAACTGAAGAATCTAGATTAAATGATTATTCAGCTTTAACTAAACATTATTATAACTTGGTTACTGATTTCTATGAATATGGTTGGGGTTCTTCTTTCCATTTTTCAAGATATTATAAAGGTGAACCATTTAGACAAGCTTGTGCTAGACATGAACATTACTTAGCCGCAAAATTAGGTTTAACTGAAGATATGAAAGTTTTAGATGTTGGATGTGGTGTTGGTGGACCAGCTAGAGAAATTGCTAGATTTACTGGATGTTCAATTGTTGGTTTAAATAATAATGATTATCAAATTGAAAGAGGTCAATTTTATTCTAAAAAATATCATTTAGATAATCAAGTCTCTTTTGTTAAAGGTGATTTTATGCAAATGGATTTTGAACCTGAAACCTTTGATGCTGTTTATGCAATTGAAGCTACTGTGCATGCTCCATCATTAGAAGGAGTTTATGGTGAAATTTATAAAAGTTTGAAACCAGGTGGAAAGTTTGCTGTTTATGAATGGGTTATGACTGATAAATATGATCCTGAAAATCCAGAACATAGAAAGATTTCATATGGTATTGAAGTTGGTGATGGTATTCCAAAAATGTTCAAAGCTCAAGTTGCTATTGATGCTTTGAAAGCTGTTGGTTTTACAGTTGATTATCAAAAAGATTTAGCTGATTTAGACGATGAAATTCCATGGTATTATCCATTAACTGGTGACTTCAAGTATGTTAGAAGTGTTGGTGATGCTTTCACATTTTTAAGAACTTCAAACTTGGGTAGAAAAGTGACCACAGGTGTCGTTGGTCTTTTAGAAACCATTGGTCTAGCACCAAAAGGCTCTCTTCAAGTTACTGCTGCTTTAGAAGATGCTGCAGTTTATTTAGTTGAAGGTGGTAAACAAAAATTATTTACTCCAATGTACTTATTTGTTTGTACAAAACCATTAAACTCTAAATAGATTCCATAAATTCACTTTAGTTTATAGCAAAATAATTCTCATAATAATTTTTTTTTGTTAAACTTAATTTTTACTTCTTTATGTTATTTCTTTCTATATGTCATTCTTGTGGTTTTCAATAGATATTTAATAAATCTCCATACTATTATCATCTATAAAAAAAAACTCTTAAAAAACAAAAGAAAAGTTTTAGACTTTAAAAATGATAAAACCAACATTGCAATCGTGTGATTTATCATTTCTATTTTAGAATTTAAATAATATATAGTTATTCTTATCAATTGGACTACCTACTTTAAAAGGTAAACATTACTATAATTCAAAATTAACCCGTAATACTTAAATTCAAGTCACAAAGTATTATATAATCTCCTGATTTTATAATTTATAATTATTTATTGCTTATTTATTGTTTGTTTCCTTTGAACTTTCTGGTAAAGACATCATCATTTCATTTTTATTTCATCTCGTCTCATCAAACTCCAATAATATTGATCAAGAAAATCTACTAAACATGCTTGAAGTGAATATAATGATACAGAAGTGGGAAAACAAAAATAAAATAAAAAATCCTGTTGTGGTATCTCAATATATTTTAATTTAATCCCCTTCCATTTACCCCTTTCAAAAAAAAAATAAAGTTTCAACTAGCCATATGCATCTCCTTTCTTTAATTTTTTTTTTACTTGGCTTTATTAAAAATTAGTAACGTAAATACTAAGCCCATTGCTATTCAAAAATACGAATATATGATGTTATGTGGATATGTTCATATGTTTATAGATATGTATGTATGTATGTATGTAAATTAAGAAAGAAAAGCTGATAAAATAACAGCAAATAAGCAACTAAGCAAGTAAGCAAAATCAAAAATCAAAAATCGGAGTATTGAGACAAATTCAAAAAGTAAAATAAAAAACCTATCCACCTAATAACAATTAACATTGTTAAACAAGATTAGCAAAAACAAAACAATTTTTTTGCAAAAAAAGATCGACAATTGGTGATAGAATAATAACAATAATGAATAATAGTGGTTTTCTGATAACGTGCGTGAGGGTAACTAACTAACTGTTTTGTTTATTTATTTGTTTGTTTTTTTTCCAAAAATTAATCACTTCAATTTCATTGCTTTTCTTTCCTCAAAACAACACCAACGATAACCACAATAATTAATTTGATCAATAATAATGTACACTAAGTAATAAATATAAGTAGGAAAATGGATGAATGATAACATTTGGAACATAATTAACGACTATCTATTAGGAAAACCATTAACCAAGCACAACCTGCTGCTAATGATCCAATTAATATCATTTGAAAACCCTCACTCACTTTTTCCCATAATGAACAATCTTCACCTAATGTAACCATAGTTTTGAAATAGCCAAACCAAAACAACGTTATAAGCATTATAATAATTGAAATTAATAAACCTGTAACAACTGTAGATGTGAAAAAATAAGGGATTAAAGGTATAAATCCACCAAAAAAATATCCTGAACCAATAGTTAAAGCTGAAGTAACTTGTCTATTTTCAGCAGGTTCTTCTAAACCTTTACCATATTTTATAATAAAATCAATCATTTTATTTGGTTGTGATTCTAAATCCTTTATGAAATAACTAATTGTTTCATCAGATAAACCCATATCAATTAAGGTATCTTCAATTTCAATTTCTAAAGAATCAACATTATTAAAAAATGCTTGTTTCTCTTGTCTAACTTGAGTTTTATAATATTCACTTTCAGATTTTGCAGCTAAATAACCACCTAAACCCATTGAAATAGCACCTGAAATTAATTCAGCAAACCCGCCAGTTATAACTAATCTTGTATCACCTAATGATGAAAGACCTGCTGTTAATGCAAATGGAACAGTTAAACCATCTGATAAACCAATAATTATATCACTCATAATTCTTGGATCAATTTTATTTAAAACCCAAACAGAAGTATTTGATTCTTGTTCAATTTCTGAACTATCATCTTTCAAACTATCAGATAATTGATCTTCTAAATCAGGAGAAAGGGTCTCAATCGAATTATAATGTGTAGCATTTGATCCATTACCTGGAGGAAGTAACATTGGAGAGTCTGTGTTGATAGAATCTTCAGAATTTTTCGAAAAGGCTTTTGTTATAGCTTGTTTTATACCAACAATAGACATATTTATAAAATTTAATTTGATTTGAATTGGTTCCTTTTAATATTGAATTTATGAAAAGGGCAATGCAACTGGGAAGTTAACTAGTTTGCTTTTTTGATAAATGAAATAAACGAAATAGTATATAAAAAGTTAAGGTTTTAATTTGAATTGTGTTCTTTGGTATATAAGCAAAGAATATATGAGAGGAACCTTGATGAGAACGGAATTGGTAGAGAGAGGAAAAAGGAATAAATGAAATCAACAAGGTAAAGTAAAAATCAGAATGTTAAAGGAAGTGGGAATTAATATATATTTATTAAGAAACAATAAGATAAATAGGTAATTTTGGATGAAAGGCTAGAAGAAAAAGAAGAGAAATAAAAGACGAGGGAAAAAAATTAAGCGGAATTTAGTTAAAAGGAGTAGAATTCAAGAATTACTAACAATTACAACAAACACCAATCACTGCTGAAAAATTGTAATCACCCACATTAAGTTTCCCCATCCAAATTCGGTAATGTTATGTAATACTACTAGTTAAACTAGCCAGCTGGATCATTACAACTAATAAATCTTCTATTGTTGCCATGCAACACTAAATAATAAGCTCATCGCATCCTAAATTCACCTTTGAGGTCGATCAGCCAATCAGAAGAACTTAAAATGTAAGCAACCTTCTCGGGGTAATTATTCTCAGTCGGAGAAACATCAGTAGTTTATAGTTAATATATTATGCTTATTTTAGTTTGTTATATATATTTAATTATTGATAAATATATATATTTTAATATTAAGATATTTATATATATTGAAAATTCTGAAGACCAATTTATTTCCCTCTATTAAGCTGGCATTTAAAATCATTAAACATGTTAACGTGTTCAACAACATAAAATGACATAAATAGAATAACACTCGCCACATTATACACACTTGCCACCCTTTATACACTTGCCACACCCCGCTTTTACCAGCCACATACTTGTTTACCAGCCACTCACCAGCCACTCCAGAAATAAGAAATAAATCCGGCTTCAGAAATTGAAATTGAAAATGAATCATCTTTAGATTCAGCTGCACCTTTTCAGTGGCAAATCCATCTGATCACTCGACTTCTTTCTTTCTTTCCTTATATCAACACTTTAACACACATCTTCCCCTATTAATCCCTTTAATATCATCTTAATATTTACTACTTATTCAACATGAAAGTCTCTTTACAACTCGACAACGAAGAATCCTTTTCAATAACTATTCCAGATAACTCCACTGTTGAAGACTTAAAGATTGCTTCTAAAGTTGCACTCCCTCCTCAAAAATTAAAAGTAGCTACCAAAATTAAACTCTGGTATTCTGGTAAATCAATGGAATTCTCTTCTACCCTTGCATCATATGGTATCACCAAAGACTCAAAGTCTACTGTTTATTTGACCTTATCGGCTGACACAATCAACAATGATAAGGGGTCATCCGCGATTGCTTCTACAACCGAGTTTTCAACAGATTCGCCTTCTTTTGAAATCAAACAATCTTCATCATCTTCTCATCCTCATAAAAAAAGAACAAAGTCTAAATCAAAGTCAAAATGCTCTTTCGATCACTGTAATTCGGCTCCTTTGAGAATGGTTGGAGATTGTGCCTATTGCCAAGGTAAATTTTGCTCAAAACATAGACTGTTAGAATCTCATAAATGCAAAGGTTTACAGAACTGTAAGGACAAGAGTTATGAAAGAAATGCTCTTAAATTACAGAGTGAACAAACTGTTGCCTCAAAAGTTTAATCATCATACATAAGTTTTTTCCTGTTTCAGTTTAGTCCAGTTTACTTCTCATTTCGCATTGTTTCTATCTATGTCTATCAACAGTCTACTAGATCTTGTTTATATATCATATATTAGCTATCTTTTAATACCTTGTTCTAATATTTGTTTTATTTTCACATTTCATTTGTTTTTTTTTCTCTTTTCTTTTTTCCTCTCTTTTCTTTTCATTTTTATTTCTATTTTTTGGTTTATTTTTTTAACTTGGAGGATTTGTTTTATTCTATTTTATTCTGTTCTGTTTTTGTCTACTGTTTACATTTATTAGGCTCATCTAATTACTTGGGCTCTTAATCTTTTTATCTTTATTTTTATCTTTATCTTTCTTAATGCTTCATAATTTAAGCGATACTTATATTTTTTAATTATGTATAAATCTATTTAAGTAAACCGTTTTCTTTTAATGCTGCAAACACACCTTGTTCAACATTATCAAAAATACCAAAAGTGGGCTTTGCTAATTTAACGTTCTTTTCAAAATCTCCATCTTTATAAACACCAGTTCTTAATAATATCGATTCCCATCCATAAGAGTTAGCACCTAAAATATCAGATTCTGGATTATCACCAACCATATAAACTTTTTCAAATGGTGTCAATTTTGGTGGGTCATTCAGTAATGGTTCCATAACTTTATCATTTTCTTTATTATTAATTAACTTGTTTCTCCAATCAATTAATAAATGATGAGCATAATCATAAGAAACTTTATATGGTTTACCCAAAACTAAACTTTCTAATTGTTGATAATTATTCATTCTTTCATAAACTGATTCAACCATAATTTTAAATACACCTTGACCAAATCTAGATATTTTGTATTCATTAGCCCAATAGAAATCATTATTTGAAAAAACGATAGGAATTGAAGGT
This sequence comes from Ambrosiozyma oregonensis (nom. inval.), assembly GCA_003706315.3. Lineage (NCBI taxonomy): Eukaryota > Fungi > Ascomycota > Pichiomycetes > Pichiales > Pichiaceae > Ambrosiozyma > Ambrosiozyma oregonensis (nom. inval.). The sequence continues at coordinate 88,040 of PPKY03000047.1, forward strand.
CTTGAATTCTTCAAATCTCTAGAAGTTCCTAACAATCCATATTGACTATTTAATAATTCTAAAATAATTTGAAAATCACTACCCATATCTCTTGGATCATTAAACACTAAAATCAAATCTATTGGCTCATTAATTGTACCTGAAACTTTCGAAACTTTTGGATCCAATCCCCATTCATCAATCTCTTGAGCAGTATATTTATGGAAAGGCCAAATATGTGGATTAGCTTTAATCAAATCAATTGGTCTTAAAACTTCCTTAAATCCATAATCAATAGCCACATCACGGGATGAATCGGCCGGTCCACCAACAACCAAAACACGTTTATGCTTATTAACTAATGTTTTAAATGGTGTATGAGATTGAACTATCTGATTTTGATTAATTGGTTTATGTAAATTTAAAAGTTTCGAAATCTTATTAACTCTAGTTGATTCTTTTTGACCTCCTCCATTAGTAAATAAGATAAATGGAATTTGATGTTTAGATAAGTAATTTAAAGTAGTGGTTGCATTTGAAATCCCTTTAGAACCTTTCAATAACACACCATCAATGTCAAATACAAATCCAATATTGTTTCTAACAGTGGATAATAGCCTTTTAGAAGTTCTAGAGACTAGCATGGCTGATAATGTATTGTTCAAAAGTTGTCTGTTACAGATACAGAGAGAGAAATAGAAAGAGCCTATTGAGAGATCTGGAGATTTTAGAAGGCTCTCGAAAGCTCTGGAACTTTTGCGAATGCGGTGTGATAATCACTTAAAAGGAACGGACTTTAACTGAGTTTCAGAGTTTTTAATCTTCAGCTATATTTAATTTAATATTCAATTATTATATAACGTATCATATAATATAACAAATAGCATGTTAAAGATAAATACAGCTCATAGTTTATCACCAATCATAAAGAAAGCTGGCTCAAATCTGGTTATTCCTGCTACTTCTCAAATAAGATTACTATCAAATTCAAGTTTACCATCTTCAAAACAATTGAAACAAATATTACCTTTATCTACAAAATATTATTCTACAACCAATAAGAACAATGGTTTAACAAACACTTTTTCAAAATCTAAATTATTCCAAAAATCAACGATAACTCCACTATCATTTCAAACTCCGAAATTTGCGAGATCATTTTCAACAAATTTCCCACAAAGAGTTCAAATGAGAATGAATCCAAATCAAGGAGAAGAAGATGAACCCGCATTGAAGAAATTTGCTACAAATTTAACTGAATTAGCTAAAAATGGTAATTTAGATCCTGTTATTGGCAGAGATGAAGAAATTAGAAGAACAATTCAAATTTTATCAAGAAGAACTAAAAACAATCCAGTGTTGATTGGTAATGCTGGTACTGGTAAAACTGCAATCATGGAAGGTTTAGCACAACGTATTATTAAAGGTGAAGTTCCTGAAAGTATGAAAGATAAAGAGGTTATTTCTTTAGATTTAGGTAGTTTAATTTCAGGAGCTAAATATAGAGGTGAATTTGAAGAACGTTTAAAACAAGTTTTAAAAGAATTAGATGAACATTATATATTATTTATCGATGAATTACATACTTTGCTAGGTTTGGGTAAATCTGAAGGTTCAATTGATGCTTCGAATATGTTGAAACCAGCCTTAGCTAGAGGTCAATTACAATGTTGTGGTGCTACTACAATTGATGAATACAAAAAGTATATCGAAAAGGATACCGCTTTGGCAAGAAGATTCCAGCCTGTTTTGGTTAGTGAGCCATCTGTTGAAGATGCTATTTCTATTTTAAGAGGTTTGAAAGAAAAATATGAAGTTCATCATGGTGTTAGAATTACAGATAGTGCTTTAGTTACTGCTGCAGTTTATTCAAATAGATATATCACTGATAGATTTTTACCTGATAAAGCAATTGATTTAGTTGATGAAGCTTGTTCTGCCTTAAGATTACAACATGAATCAAAACCTGATACAATTCAAGAATTGGATAGATCAATAATGACTATTCAAATCGAATTAGAATCTTTAAGAAAAGAAACCGATACAGTTTCAAAAGAAAGAAGAGAAAAATTAGAAGATCAATTACATGCAAAGCAAGATGAATTAAAAAGATTAACTGAGTTATGGGATACTCAAAGAACTGAATTGGAAAAAGTCAAAAATTTGAAAGAAGAACTAGAAAAGGCAAGACATGATTTAGAAGTTTTGACTAGAGAAGGTAAATATTCTGAAGCTTCAAGATTACAATACCAGACTATTCCTGAATTAGAATCTAAAGTTGAAGAATCAATCAAAGAACAAGAAGTTTCTGAATCTACAGATAATGAAGAAAGTCAACCATTGTTGCATGATTCCGTCACTTCAGATGATATTTCCAGAGTGATTTCAAAAGCAACAGGTATTCCAGTTCAAAATATGATGAGAGGCGAAAAGGATAAATTACTATATATGGATGCTGCTTTAAAGGGTAGAGTCATTGGACAAGATGAAGCAATTGAATCTATTTCAAATGCTATTAGATTGCAAAGAGCAGGCTTAACTGACGAAAAAAGACCAATTGCTTCATTCATGTTTTTGGGACCAACAGGTACTGGTAAAACTGAATTAACTAAAGCTGTTGCTAGCTTTTTATTTGATGATGAAAATGCAGTCATTAGATTTGATATGTCTGAATTCCAAGAAAAGCATTCAATCATGAGATTAATTGGTGCTCCACCATCTTATGTTGGTTATGAAGAAGGAGGTGAATTAACTGAAAAAATTAGAAGAAAACCTTACTCTGTTGTTTTATTTGATGAATTTGAAAAGGCTCATGTTGATGTCTCCAAACTACTATTACAAGTTTTAGATGAAGGTAAGTTAACCGATTCTCAAGGTAATAAAGTTGATTTCAGAAATACTTTAATTATTATGACTTCTAATATTGGACAAGATATCGTTTTATCTGATGATAAAGATAAAAATAAAAAGGTTCAAGATGTTATGAGAAGTTATTATTCACCCGAATTCATCAATAGAATTGATGATGTTGTTGTTTTCAATAAGTTATCCAAGCCTGCTTTAAGAAATATTGTTGATTTAAGATTGGATGAATTACAAGGTAGACTAGCCGATAGAAGAATCGAAATCGAATTAACCGATAAGGCTAAGGATTGGTTAACTGAACATGGCTACCAACCACAATATGGTGCTAGACCATTAAACAGATTGATCAAGAGAAGGATCTTAAACCCAATGAGTATCATGATGTTGAAAGGTGATATCAAGAATGGTATGGCTGTGGATATTGATGTTGATGAAGAAGGTGAATTGACTATTACACCTAAAGAAAAGCCAATCGTTATTGAAGATGCTGAAGTCATTGATGAAACTGAAACAAAGAAGGATAATTGATTGATAGAATTAATTAACTCTAGTACTTTTTCAAAATGGATTTATGGATTTTTTTATTATAATTTTCTTTTGATTTTATCGTTAATTTGCTCTTTGTAAATAAGTCCTATAAGCTTTTAACTATATTCTTTTTATTATATAGATTGATTATTTGTTTTTGTATATATATATATAAGTGTTAATCTATCTATACCTGACTTGTTTCTTAATATATAATGTCTCATTCATCTACAACACTGCCACAAGAATTAAAATAAGCAGGAGCATAAGTGAAAGAGAAGTATCAGCTTTAGGTTCTGAAGAAGAAGTATAAGTCTTGAAACGATCACTATGGAAAAGACTCCAAACAAGAATCCTATTGGAGACGTTTCCAGATTCAACAGAACTTAAATAAGATGAATTATAATATTCGGGTATTGGAACCCCATATTCTGAATTCTCTTGAGTTATTTGAATATTGGCTTCACTCTCGGAATATGTAGGATTTATATCTGCCAAACCAACTTGAAATGAGTCAAAATCAACAGTCAAATAAACTTGCCTTAAAAAGTTATCACCTAATGTTGCAGTGTCAGAGTTTGAAGAACCAATACCAAGATAACATTTATCACGAAATCTTTCTTTAAAGTTGTCAAGTTTTAACTTTTTTTTCCAACCTTGAAAATCAAACTCAATCCAATATTTGTCAGATTCATGGCAATCTATTTCAAAGTTACCATCATTAGTTCCCCTTAAATTCAATTCATCAACTAATTTTTCAACGGCAGCTTCTGGAAAATAAGAAAAAGTACTACCAGTATCCAATAAACAGTACATAGTTTGATCAGTAATTTGAAGTCCGGGTTCTTCTGTTTTATTATCATTATTTGAGTTTTCTTTGAAAATTGAAACAGACCTCAAATTAATATCCAATCTTGTAGGTTTTTTATTATTTATATACTGCTCAAATAATTTCAGTATTGGAAAAAGATGAAGTTCTCCTAAGAACATGTTTTTATCAAGTCCACCAAAAATAACCGAGGCTCCAGACGGTCTGATGCTTATAGCATACATTTTTCGATTAATAAGTCCTGATTTTTTCAACTTATTAAGAATATTTTCATTACTCTTTTGATCATCTCTTGGTAATCCAATACCCATAACTCCATAATCATTGTTGGTTTCATTTACTAATCCAAAAAGATAATCAGGAATAAAAGTATTGCTACCACTTAATTTAATACCGTCACGAGCCCAAGAACCGTAAGCATAAGTATTATCTTTATAAGAAATATTGAAAGGAATTATCTTTGATTGAAATGTTTTTGATAATTGTGAATCAAAATATCCAAATTTTAAACACCTGTCATGATCCACAGTACCTTGTATATATTTATCACAAGCTAATCCTTCTAATCCTTTTACCCAAGTATCAGAAGACCCAGAGTCGAGCATAACTTCACTCAACTGCTGGTTAGAGCCCACACTGAGAGTAGTGGTATAGATGTTTCTATTAATGGCTAACGGAAGGATAACATGCTCATCTCTTTTGAATAAATTAGATATGGAAGAATGACCTTGCTCACGCAAAACTGTATTAAGTTGGAAGTACCCTGGATTTTCAACATTTCCCAAACCTGCAAAAGAAAGGGATAAAACACCAGGAAACGTACTCAATAGAATTAAAAAAATCATTATATTATATAATCAAACAAAAAGATTGTTACTTTGCTATGTATTAAAGTATTACCGTAAAACGGATGCGAAACTAAGAGAATTTATTTGAAATGAAAGACAGAAAATGAGTAAAACAAAAACAGTGCAAAAACGCCATAACCGTTTTTGATATTCCTAAGTCTAAAATAATATACAGAAAATAAGAGAAAATTATTGTACTGAAGAGGTCATACCAAATGTTAGGTTTAATCCTCTGTGATACTCTTTAGTACTTCATCATTGAAAATATTACCATTTTGCTTAAGCAAGTTGGCTAACAAGGATAGAGAAACGGTACTATTGAAATCATTCGACTTTCTCAAATTATTTAAATCATCACCATATATATGTAGCATTTTATTCAAGTATAAATTCAGCAATTCATTTCTACTAGCATTAACTTTACCGTTTAAGCTATTCAAATCCTGTTTCTTTCCAAGCTCATTATTCAAATTTTTATCAATTTTAAGCACAGACTGCAAATCAGTCTTAGTTTTATCTAAATTAGCTTGTTTGATGTTTAAATTCTCAATTGTTAAATCATTGTTGTTTGTAAGAGTAACAGATTCTTTTGTTGGAGCATCTTCCATAACTTGATCATTTTCTTGTTCTCTATCACTTAACCCTTCATCTGAACTTGATGATGACGATGAATCAGAGGAAAAATCTTCCGTTCTTCTCTTCTTTCTAGATCTTCTTGTTTGATTGCCTGCCATGATAAATGTATTGGTTATTGGGTAAATATTTTTGAATATATCCCATAGATCACATAATACAGACCCAATTACATTAAACAGAAAAAGTTAAAAAAACGCTAAAAATATTTATTTCTGTGCGGCTTTAACAAATTTGGCCTATCGACGTATCGCCCTATCGACTTAAAAAAAATCCTATTTGGGAAAGCTCGAAATTGAAACACAAAATAAAAGTCACGTGTTGTTAAAAGAGCTAATTGGCGGTATGATACCACAAATGATGCGATGTAAAAATTTTATTTTTAAGCTGTTGTAAGACCGTTTCTGATGTCGTTCTACCAGTATATTTAAAACACAAAGTTTTACTAATACACCCATTGACGTAAAGTTTGAAAAATAATGATGACCGTATACATTAAGAGTCTTAAAGTACTAAGACTTGGACCAGCACAAATAAATGAGTGAAAAAGTAACAAAAGAAATCCAGAAATCAAAAACAAAAAACACCAATAAGAGGCCCAATGCATAATTAACTATATATAAAATGAATCAAAAGAAAATTCCAGTTATTATAGCAGAATCAAATAGAAATAAATTTAGCTTGTTTAGCTTTAGATGATGTGGTAGTTGATGGACAGTATGGGCATTTGAAAGTAGTCAGATTATTTTTACTTAGTCTGTTTACACTCTCTTTAGAAATAACATGGCGGCAAGGTAACACCATTGGAGGGTTTAATTTGGTTGTTTCCTCTTTTATGATAGGACAAATAAAAATAGAATGAAACTTGAGCTCATTCGGTAATTCAATTTCAAATGGTAGTTCATTAACTGTAGTCCAATTCAGTTTCGAGCTAGAAATTCTATTATATTTGATAAAGCTGTTGATGGATTTAAAGCCAGCTAATAAAGTATTGAATAAAGGTGAATTACTTGAAGACAGACCTAATAATTTACAGTAGTCACGATTAAATTTATCAATCAACTCGTCAATGTTCAATTTACTAGCCAACCTAGTATAGTTTTCAGTTTTTGTTAATTTCAGTAAATGGTTAGATATTGTATCCAAATGAGTGCTTGTGAATTTATTAAAATTCCGTTTTGCATAGTCAAATGGAATATGAAGTTCTTCAGGGTTAGATTCAATAAGCTTAAGATATTGAAATTCATGTAAGCTAAACTCCAAATTAGATCCAAGTAATTTCAAATCTTTTGAATTCTTAGTAGCCCAATCAATTGCAGAAGAGAATTCACGATTATGTTTCATTGAGTACAAAATCTGACTCAGTTCCTTGAATTCATTAACCAATTCAACTGGAATCAAAAACCCCCTATCACTTTCATACAACTCAATAATATCAAACCTCCCATTTCTAAGTAATTCCATGGAGACCGCTCTATCTAATAACGATTTATCATATTGAGTGTTCATCTTAACCCGGTCATATTTATAGATGTTTGTCATATCTGTAGTGAACACTTTATTAATCTTTGAGGAGTATATCTTAATAGACTTATTAATGGATTTTTCATTCTTGAGAGTTTCAGTATTGAAAGAATTGACTAATTTCTTCACTTTTTGTGGCAATTCTAAATCTTTATCTTTATCTGGTGTGCTACTTAACTGAGTTTCTAATGCCTTCAAGCTACTTAATAGATTCTGTGAGTGTGAAAGAATATTATCTAAAGACTTATTGGCAGATAAATTGTTTATTTCTGATTCTATTAATGCAAAAGACATAGTTGTGTTGTGGTTTTTCTCATCAACCTGTTATTGTAAGAGATTAAACTAAATGTGGTGCACTTTCCACAGAAATAGAAAGAGCGCTGCCTGAGTTGAACCTTTGAGATTGATTGATTGCCATCTGTTGTTATCAGCTTTTACAACATCCCTTGAGTTCTCCGAAAACAAACCGTTAGTCACTTATAACATGTACTATAAATTTATTCCACTTCCTTTAAAATCTACAGAGCACATGGATTTTTTTCAGCCTGGAATTAAGAACTATTTGATGTCCAATTACGGTTACCTAAATGATTTCGAACCTGATTTTCTGAAATTAAACAAGATCAGAAATGATACAATTAACGACATTGGAAATGATTGGAAAGTTTTAAGAAAGCTGTATTTTGAATATTTGAATCATCTAGAGTCATTAGAACTGAGAATTCCAAACAATTTGATTGAATTTAAATGGTCCGAAGCTAAAAACAAAGATGATTCCTTAATTTCTGACGAAACAATATCTTTCGAAAAAGCAAATCTTTTATTTAATTTGGCAGCTATTAACACAAGATTGGGAATTGAATTGGCACATGATGATAAAAAGTCAACAATTGAGTGTTTCAGTAATGCTATAGGAATTTTTGATTTTATTAAACAGCATTTTATTAATGCTCCAATTGAAGATTTGAAAAATGACTCGTTGGCTTATTTTAGAGCTTTAATGTGCGCAGAAGCACAAGAGGCATTCATAATCAATTATTTAGATAGTCCCAAAGTTAAAGCTACTCTTTTAGCTAAATTGGCTTTATCTGCAGGTTACTACTACAAACATGTCGTGGATGCAATTGATAAGTTCAAGGATAAAGAAACTTGTTTAGATGATAAATTGAATTTGTTAAACTTGAAATACAAATACTATTACTCATTGAGTAATTATTACCAAGCTGTTTACCATAGAGACTCAAATGAGTTTGGTTTGGCTATTGTGTTTTTAAGACGCTCCTTAGACGAATTGAAAGACTATAAAAAGTATCAGGAGAGATCTACTTTTTACGATATGCTTATTGAACATCTTGCTTTAGTTGAAAATAATTTAACTGCGTTGGAAAAAGATAATGATCTTATTTATCATGATTTGATACCTACAATAATAACAGATATTAAGAAAATGGACGCCTTCAAAGCCATTCCTTTTGAGAAGCAAAAATTATCACCCAGCCAAGATGAACAGGAATTATTATTCAAAAATTTGGTTCCTTTTGGAATTCATGAAAAACTTTCAATTTACTCCGGTATGACTGACAATTTATTAAGAACTCAGACTGAATCAAATCAAATTGCAAATGAAGAATTTGATTCAACATTGGAATTCTTAAATTTGCCTAGATCATTAATAGAATTGAAGGATTTGATTAATGATAAAAAAGAAGAGGAAGAAATTGATGCTAGAGTTTTAGCAGTTGCTTCAGAAATGAATCAGTTTCCTCTATCTCATAAAGAGTCTGACGATACCAGAGACCAGACTAATGATGTTCTAGATAGATGCGTTAAATTAATCAATGAATCATCTTTTGAACCAAGCTTACGTAAATACAAGGATGAAGTCTCCGCCTTGAAAAAGTCATTAGCTACTGCTGCTGAAACTGATTCAAAACTACAAATGACATACAAGAAATATAAACCTGAAATTGTTTTGTTATCTGGGGGGCCGGCAAACCAGGATTTGCTAAATACATTCAGCAACAGCGATAATGTTACTGCATATTTATCTAAGGAAGTTTCTTTGTTAGATTTGGATGATGATACGGAAAATATTTCTACTTTAAAAGCTAAAATTGATAAAATTGATGAAAGATTACAAGAGCTAAGATATTTGAAGAAAGAAAGATTGAATACTGTCTCAGATTTGAAAGAGCAGGTTTTGAAAGAAGATGATATTTGTAATAAATTAATTTTGGCTGATCTCAAAACTGCAGATGAACATGTATCTTTTTTCAACAGCCAGATTCAAAAATTTAAGCCATATCAAGATCGTGTTCAAAAGACTATCACGAAACAAAGCTCACTGATTTCTGAATTGAAAGCTTTAATGAACATGGTTATAAATGATCCGCTAATCAAGAAAAAGTCTGAAGAAAGGAACAAATCTATTAACAATGATAATGCTCTAGTAATCAAATATCTGGACTGTTATGAAAACTGGAAAGCTGTTAAAAGTGGATTGTCTCAAGCAAATAAATTTTATGGAAAAGCTTTCAATATGTCTAATGAATTACAACTAAAAATTCAAAAGACAATCTCTCAGTTGCAGCAACAACAACAACATCAACCTGCGCTTAATTCATCTTACCAAGCATACCAGCCTTATCAGACAAATTATCAGACAGGTTTACAGCAAAATATAGGCTACCAAGCTCCACCTACGTATAGTGCTAGTATTACACCTGAATATCAACCTTCTTCATTTTCTACTGGACTTTCATCTCAGCATTCGTCTTTAAGTGGTATGCCTGGAGCTCCACCCCCATTACCATCAAAGCCTTCTGAGTCTTCTCAGCCTTCTCCACGTTCCTCAACTACTGATATTTACAGTACTCCTTCTGTTTATGACCCATCTTTATACTCTAGATTTAGTTCGCATGGTCAACCTTCAAACCAAAATCAATATCAATATCAGAATCAAAATCAAAATCAAAACCAAGATCAAATTCAAAACCAAAACCAAAACCAAAACCAAAACCAAAACCAAAACCAAAACCAAAACCAAAACGAAGGCTGGAGATACTAATCAAGATTTTTTTCTTTATGTATTCTTTCTACTTTTTTTTAGAAAAGACTTAGATCATTAAATTAAGATACAAGGAATATATCGTAGACATGCTAAATCTATGTAAAATCAGACATCCAAGAAATCTGCAGTAACTAATAGTTCCAACGCCATTTCCGTAGGAACCTCAAACTCAGGAAGATCAACTTGCCCTTCATATTTCACATTGTAGCAGCAGTATTCAATTACCTTCTCTAGTAGCACTGAATCTATATCGTGTAATGTGATTCTGTTCGTGGCGGATTCTCTGAAGTTTGTACTTAACATGGATTTTAAAGTGCCACTGACCATCGCAGCTTCCCTGGGTATTTGAAACTGAAACCCATCCTTGGAAATCAAAGTGACAAATCTTTTTTGTTCTTGGGTATCTTCTGTATCGGACATAGTTGTGTGTTCTGTGTTGTTAAAAAACTGAAAGAAAACTCAACCTCTAAAACTTAGGACAGAATTACCAAACAGAAATCAAATCGCTTCAACTTGAACAGGCGCACAAGGCCATCTGTTTTTTATTAAGGGCATTCCTAGCTAAGTACTGAACAAACCCAATTCAATCCATACTCTCTAATAATGTCTACCGAAAATCCTTCATTGGGCTGGGAACGTTTACAGGATGTTTTTTATAGAGCAAGAGAATGCTTCGAGCTGCAATGGGATCAAGGAACGGACCACTTCGACACAGATAAACAATTGATAGCATTATCTAACTACTGCGCTTTGATAGCTAATTATTCACACTTTAACAGTACACTTTATTTGTATTCAGGATCAGGGAGTTTGATTATTGAAATTGAAATCAAATCTGCTGATGAAGTTGTATCAATAGGGTTTAATAACAAGTTTGAAATTATTGTGATTTTCAAAGATGGTTCGTTTAGAAAATATATAAACTTTGATGGAGATTTTGAAGAGTTTAGTCTAGTTGTTGACGCCAGCATTTATCAAGCCAGATTTTGGGATGAAGGTTTTATTGTCAGATTGGCAAATGATAAGTTCAAATGTATTTTGGATTATGAGAATATTGACCCATTAGAATTTCCAGATATACATGGATCAGAAGGTTTGAAAAGAGATATTCAAGGTTGGAATGTTGTTCCTCCTTCTAACAGTTTAGAACTATCTGTTTATATATCCACAGCTCAAAATGTTGTTCTCAAATTAACTTTAAAAGATTCAATTGAATTAGAAACAGCTGTAAACAATTCATTTGATTTTATCTCATTTACTCCAAATAAAGACTTTGTTGCATTACATTCACCATCTACAAAACAAATACACATTCTTACTTCGGATTTTGAGAATCTTTTGAATTCTTACCGTTCAGATAATGAAAATAAACCATATCAACTTGAGTGGTGCGGTAATGATGCTGTTGTTATTGGTTATCCGGATGAGCTGAAACTTGTGGGACCTTCAGAAGATATTTTGAATTTTTATTTAGACTCGAAAACAATACTTAAGAGTGCCAGTGATGGTTTATTTTTGATGGATAATGAAAAATTAGAATTCTTATCAAGGGTCAGCTCGGTTACATTAGATACTTTCAAAATTGGTTCAACTAGCCCAAGTGCAGTTTTACTTGATGCTATAGATTTAGTTGACAATCATTCACCGAAATCAATGGAAAATTTGGAATTAATTTCTGATAAACTAATAGAAGCTGTTGATAATTGTATCAGGGCATCAACTGAGGAATTTGGGCCGTACTGGCAAAAAAAATTGTTAAGAGCTGCATCATTTGGAAAGTCAATGATAGAACTATATAACTCTGATGAATTCATTGATGCATGTAATAATTTAAAGGTTTTAAATATTGTTAGACAAACTGATATTGGCATTTTTTTAACGTATTCCCAATTTTTACAAATAGGAATTGAAAGTTTAATTTCAAATTATTTATTAAAACTAAAGTTGCATTATCTATGTTTAAAAATAACCGACTTTCTAAATCTTTCTACTTATGATTTGATACTTGTTGATTGGTCATGTTGCAAAATTAAAAAGTCAGTTAATCTTACAGATGATGAAATGTTACAGCAAATAATAAGCAAACTTAATGGTAAAGTTATTTCCTTTGATAAAATATCAAGAATTGCCTACCAAGAAGGAAGAATCAATCTAAGTATTAAATTGTTATCATATGAATCTGATACAACAAAGAAAATTCCATTATTACTTGAGATGGAACAAGATGATATTGCTTTATTGAAAGCCGATGAAGATATGGATGTTGATTCAATTTTGTATGTTTTAATCACATTGTATAATAAACTTCCACTCCAAGATTTTTTCAAGATGTTAGATGGTAAATATAACTCAATTGGAGTCTTCAAAAACGTTTTTGCAAAAGATGACTTGAAACTATTAAATGATTACTTTTATCAAGATGATTCAATTGTTGATATGGCTAATTTACAGCTTTCTGAATATTTAAGCGATGATATAACTGATTCTAAGAGAATAAAGCTAAGTAAAGCTTCAGGATTACTAATAAGATCTAAATTTACTGAATTTGAGGGTAGAAGATTAAAAGAAGAACTGAGACAAATCGATGTTAAACAAAAAATATTACCTGAGTATGATGTTAATGAACCACCACTGAAATACTTAGAAAAATTGATTTCAATTGATTTGAATCAGGCATCAAAGCAGCAAAAGAATTTCAAGATTTCTGATAAACAGTATTATTATAAGGTCTTGAAGACTTTAGCTAAAGATCCATCCAAACATGAGATATTATATCAGTTTGCAATATCTAGAAAATCACCAATTGGTTACCAACCATTTTTTCTTGAATTCATTAAATTGAAGGACTATAAGAATGCATCAAGTTACATCGAGTTGTTTGCTTCAAACTATAAACTGAAAATAAAACTATATTTAAAGTGTAATGAATACAAGAAAGCTATAGAAGAAGCAAATAAGAAAAAAGATAGTGTTTTATTAGAAAATATTAAAGGTATAACTACCAATACAGCGCATATCAGATTGATAAATGATTATTTGGAAAGGTTAACTGGCGTCAGAAGGTAAACTTGTTAACCAATCTGGTATTTTTTCAGGATTTATCACTCCCTTAACTGATAATTCATGCAAACCCGCAAATACATCATTACCGAAAAATCTTAAATTGATTTCTGGTGCATCTGAATTATTTCCATTATTTACTCTTTGACTTTTTTTCTTATTTGTGGTGAAGGAAATTGAATTGTCAATTTTGCGGCTGAATTGTTGAACAGGAACAATTGATTCAAATTCATTATTAAACTCTCTCTTGTTTTTGCGTTCAGGATTGTTTGTATCATATAATAAATTCGACTTTATGCTGCTAGTCAACGTACCTTTAAATCGTAAATTGGATATGATCTTTCTTCTCTTTAACTCTTTACTGTCGTCGTCATTCTCATCAATCTGATGTCCTGTATGATTTGATTTCAAAACCATATGGTTTGTAGCATCACCGAGTGGATTAATATCGACTGTTCCGTCTGCATATGGAGCCCAACTACCCAACGAGTCACCAAATCTTGAAATTCCTTTTAGTATGTGAATCGCGTTCAATGATTTAATAGGATGATTTTCATTCGGTATGAGCTTTATTTGATGTAAGTTCGAAGATAATGTCATTTCAACAGACTGTATTATTAATTTAGAAGCTATATCAGTAATATCTAAAACTGAATGAATCAAGTTATTAGAGGAAGTTGGAATAATCAAATAGAATGGTCTCCTCGAAATGATATTTGGTTCATTCTTTCTTATAGTTTTCTTCTTTAAATGAGAGTACTCATAAATTTGAATTCGTATTATAACCAATGGCATATTTGGATGTCTTGATATATATATGTGTGTTAAGTATAAATTAGATAGATTCTTAATCAAATTATCTAAAAAACTCTGCGAATCAAGAGAAAAAATAAAATCGTTTAGGCTTTCATCTTCATCAGTTGTTTTTGTTAATTTAGTGGCAATTTTAGCACTAGATGAAACCCAATTATATGATTCCGGCTTATCAACCATTGATTGAATATCAATTTGAGCCAATTGTAGGGTATTTAAGCCGTTTGGATAATAATCAACAAGTATACGATCAATCAACTTTCTCTTTTTCTGGGATATTTGCTTAAGAGATTTCAAAATCTGAATCACATCTCTAAATTCTTTAATTATTTCTCTTTGTGTCAATCCAGATTCTCTTTGAGCTTTAGTTGTTTTGGGTTGCGTTATGGATAATGAAAGCCATAGTTCAACCAAATTGAATAGCGATTCTGTAGATAACCTTGATAACTCTCTCGAAATATGAGAAGATCTGTGAGGAGGAACATAGGAGTTCGATAAAATACCTGAGTTGTGCTTTTTCATTAAACGGTATATCAGCAGTTGTTGCTTGAGGTGATGATACCCAGTACTCATCTGATATGTAAAACAGAAGGTAAACAAATCTAAAATAAATAAAAAAACAGGACGCGCCGATTTGCTTCAAATATCATGGCTGTGTTATTTTTCCTGTTTTTATGGCTGTGCTGAAAATTTAAATTTTTTGATTTTTTTTGGGGATTTTTTTTTTAAATTATTTATTTTGTAACTGATATACAAGCTGATTTTTTGTTCATTTATATTTACAAACATAGAGTTATTCAAATATGTCTGAAACAGAAATCAAGAAAACTGAAGATATCAAAGTCGAAGATAAATCTAAGAAAACTGAAGAGATCAAAGTTGAAGATAAATCTTTAGATAGAAGAACATTGTTTGTGCGTTCTGTCCCATTTGATGCAACAAACGAACAATTATCTGATCATTTTTCCCAATTTGCTCCAGTTAGACATGCTGTGATAGTTTATGACAATGAAAAGAAATCAAGAGGTTTTGGGTTTGTTTCCTTTGCCACTGATGATGATGCATTGACCGCCTTGAAAGACTGTAAGAAGACCAAATTCAATGGAACAAGAATCTTAAGAGTTGATGTTGCTAAAAGAAGAGACCGTAAAGCTGAAAAGGCTAATGCTGCAACACAAATCAAAATAAAGAAAGCAGACACTCCATCAAAAAAAGTTTTATTAAAGAGTGCAAAGTTAATCATTAGAAACCTACCTTGGTCAATTCGTGATTCTGAAGAATTGAAGAAAGTTTTTACTAAGTATGGTGTAGTCAAAGATGCCCATATTCCAAGAGGTAAAGGTGGTAAAATGACCGGTTTTGGTTTTGTTACAATGTCTAAGCATTCTGTTGCTGCAAGAGTTGTTAAAGATTCTGTTGGATTGAAAATTGGTGATAGAGAGGTTGCTGTTGATTTTGCTGTTGATAAAAAGACTTGGGAACAACATAAAGAGGAAGAAGAGTCTGGACAAGAGGAAGGTGATGATGAAGATGATGATAATGACGACAAAGATGATGAAGACAAAGAAGATGATGACGATGAATCAAATGAAGATGTCGAAATGAAGGACGAGGAACTAGTGAGTTCTGATAAGGGGGAATCAAAGACTGAAACTGAAGAAGGAGATGAAACCAATGATGATGATGATGATAATGATGATGAAGATGATGAAGACAAGCATGATTTGAAAATGTTAGGATTAGATGAGGATGAGGAAGAAAGACCAAAGGCTAATAGACAAGAAAAGTTTACTATTTTCCTTCGTAATTTACCATACGATGCTACTCAAGAGGCATTGACTGATCACTTCAAGAAGTTTGGTCCTATTAAATATGCATTACCTGTGATAGACAAGGAAACAGGTTTAGCCAGAGGTACTGGTTTCGTTGCATTCCACAAAAATGAAGATTATGAAGATTGCTTACTCAATGCCCCAGAAGTTAACCCTAATTCCATGTTAATTCCAGATGATGTTTCACCATTGTATGTTTTTGAAGGTCGTATTCTACAAGTTGCTGCAGCTGTTGATAGAGATTCTGCTCATATTTTAAGTGAGAAGAATTCTTTAGCCAGAAAAGAGTTACTAGGTAGAGCACCAAGCGAAAAAGATAAGCGTAGTTTGTTTTTATTGAATGAAGGTAGAATTACATCAAACTCTAAGTTAGCTAGTGTGATAACTAATGCTGATATGATGATCAGAGAAAAATCTTACAATCAAAGAGTCCAACAATTAAACAAAAATCCTTCCTTACATATGTCTTACACCAGATTAGCCATTAGAAATTTACCAAGAGCTATGAATGAGAAATCTTTGAAAGCATTAGGTAGAAAAGCTATCGTTGAGTTTGCTACAGAAGTTAAAGAAGAGAAGAGACATGGTTTAAGTAGAGAAGAAATCAATAGATCTACAAGACTTAAAAAGACTTTAGAAGAAAAATTAAACTTAACTGAAGAACAAAAGAGAAAAGTTAGAAAACATGGTGTTGTGAAACAAGCTAAAGTTATTAATGAAGTTAAAGGATCTGGTGAATTTGGTAGATCTAGAGGTTATGGTTTCTTGGAATTTAAGGATCATAGACATGCATTGATGGGTTTGAGATGGTTAAATGCTCATGAAGTTACTCAAGATGAGGCATTGGCAGGCTTAACTCCAGAGCAAATCAAAATTGCACAATCAGAAGGAACGAATGCTAAAAGAAGATTAATTGCTGAATTTGCCATTGAAAATGCTAACGTTGTTAAAAGAAGATTTGATACAATGTCCAAGAGTAGATACTACGGTAAGAAGAGAGGTAATGAAGAAGTTGATAAAGATGACAATGAAGGAAAGCAAGATAAAGGTAGAGATAACAAAAGATCAAAGAAGGATAAAGTCAATAAACAAAGAGGTAACAAGAGAGGTAATATGAATAAAGGTTCCAATCAAGATAAACAAGAAGATAAAAAACAAGAAACTAATAAATCTGGATTATCAAGTAATGTTAAGTCAATTATTGGTAAAAAACGTAAACAAAGAAAACAAGGTAAATAATACTATCGTGACTGTATAATTAATTAAATCTATTTTACTGCATTTGCTTTTATTTCTGTAAAATGATATATTTGAAAAGTTCTTACGAAACAAACACAAAATCTATATAAAAAAGAAATAAGACGAGAAATGTAAAATATTTACAAATAAAACAAGGGGAAATTTTTCATATGTTCAAAGTCTTAATGATCTCTAGGTGGCCTTTTCATTAAAGTCATTGTATTTTCAATCCATCTATCAGCACCTCCTTCCATAACCAGAATTTCGTAAATCGATTTATTTTGGAATTGATTAACATTAGGCTGGTAACCAATAACTGCAGCATTTCTGGTTGATGGTATTCTTAGCATTTCTCTTTCAACCTTCCATCCGAATAATGTAGCTATATCTTCAACATGGTCAACTAAACCAGCATATCTAGAATTAGAAGAATAACTTAAAGTGACATTTGAAGCTTGTTTGGCTTTGTTAATAGGATATCTAATTTTTTCACCATGTAAATTATGAGAACAGCAAGGTATAACCAAAAATGGATATCCCAATAAAGGAATCCAACATGTTAATTCATCAGAATGGTTACCAATGACAAACGTATTTTTTGGAAATTCGGCAGTGTTAATTTGAGGTAATGTTAGTAACTCAGCACTTGAATAACATTCAACCATCATCACTTTGTTATTGAGAGGTTGTGGCATCGGAGGTATAGGACGCACAGGGACTTTATGGATAACACCATTATCAGTAATATTTGGTGATTTTGCAGAAACTGATGGATGAGGTCTTAATAAAGTAGAAGGAATAATTAGCTGCTCTTGTAAGCAAGATTGAACTTGCGGAGGGTAAGTGAGCCATGATTTTCTAGCTCTTGCATCAATACCGACACCCCTATATCCTTCCATGATTAAAATGTAACAAAGCAAACCATTACCGCAACCTAAATCCCTAAATTCAAATTGATGTCTATCTTCATATATTTTGTTCCAAAATTCAATTAAAAAGGCAGCAATCGCTATATCTTCAAAAACATGTTTCCTTGGATCAGTTGATTCAGACCAATTATCAACTAACGCTTTTGCGTATTTCTGTTTCAATTTGATATATCTATCTTGAAAAGTGACTTTAGAAACGACCAAATCATGATTAACTCTTTTCTGATATCCATTCATCACTCCCATTGAATGCTTTTTTGCTGTGCCTACTAATCTGTATGCGATTCTAATTGGTCTCTCGGTAGGATTCATAGTTTTATATTCATCAACAGATTGTGATTCAAAAGGTAAATAATGGATTGAGAGTGTTCCTCGTTTATATAATAATCCAATAGATTTCACAGCTGGAAGGTAAAATGGAGTTTCTTCAGAGTTTGTAATATGAGGACTGTAGACTATAAGAATTGCATCTTCTTTTTCATTCTCCATTATTAAACATGTTTGATTTATTATGTAATCTTTAGAAGGATTTCTTGGGATGATTCTTCTAACAGCTTCTAGTAATGGTTTAAATCCTAGTGTCAAAGGACATTGCTTAATTTTCAAATCATTCAAATCTCTTGTAAGTATTTTTTCTTCTTCCAATCCTTCTTCACTTGCATTTTCTTCATTTGATTGAACATTATCTTTAAAGTCATTATCAAGTAATAATTCTTCTGGATTTTCATTTATATAGGTTTCAACAGATGGAGATGATCCATTATCGCTATAAGTATATTTGAACTCTTTCAGTATATCAGCTCTAAGAATAACAGTTGAATTGATATTTGGATTCTTAATTAGATTTTCCATAGCAGTTATATAATGTTCTTTTTGAAATTCAACTTTGATTTCAAAAATACCACACCATTCAGGACCTAGAGCAGAGGTTTCATCCCTGATATTTGGAATTTCTGAAGCTTTTAATGTTGATTCTAAATTTCTCTTCGATCCATCTTTCCAAGAATTAATTTTGCTTTTGGCCTTGTTTTGATTTTTCTGCTGGGTACTTATTTGACTTTCACTCATAGTCTGATTGAGAGTATAATCAATTAGACTTTATTATATAAGTAAATAGGTTTATAAATGTCTAGATTGAAACGGAGTGGGAAAAAAATGATCTTGAAAAAATAAAAAATACTCACGTTTTTTTTTCATTTTTCAACTTGATGCATATAATCAGAAATGGTCGCTAGTAGAATTTGAATTGATTTACTAGTTACTAAACATTATATATATTCCAGTTTTAAGCTTATTGTTTATAATCATACAGTAAAACTTGCAAATTTTTACAGTAGTAGCCTCATACAAATTTCTGTTCTGACGTGTCTCTGCCCATTTAAAATATTCAAATAGGTTGCTTTTTTGGATCCAATTTAATAGGTGACGTAATGAAAGTCTATCAAATATGTCAGTTTAGTAGAGAATGATTCTTTTTTATATCATGTAATCCATTATCTACTTTAACTAATCTTTCCACTGATTCTTCAGTGAAACTGAATTCTGTTTCAGTCGATGGGTGCCCATAACGGGACCAGAAATTAACCGGCCATGCCAAAATTTGGAATTGAAAATGCTATCAACCTTAGAAGTAAAGTACAACTTTGCGTTATTTTTTTTGTATGTCAATATTGATTGATAAACATTTACTTCGGTATCAAAATTCTTTAATGATAAATGTTTAAGTTGATTAGTTGGCATGAAGGGATCTTGTAGGCATTCATGAAAACTGTTAAGAAACAACGTTAACTAGTCTAACTGAGAATCAGTATTTCCTGGATAAGAGTGTTCCATACAGAATACAAACTGCACTCCGGGACACAAATTTCCTAAAATGATTGATGATTATTCGAGTTCTGTTGGTGTTATCAAAAACTCACGTCAGAAACTTACCCCCAAACTCTCTTCAGTTAACACTTAGAGAGACAAAAAGATAGGCAAAAAAGTTAGAACTCCAACTACAGATTCAAGGATATCATTCGTACAAATTTCAAGGTTCAAAGACAGGGCTTACTTTTAACAGACCACAAATAACATCAAATTACAGAACTATTAGGTACTTCCACCTGCAACAATTTTTGAAGATTTAGAGAAATTAGGTGGTGGTGATGATACTCTTTAACAAGATATTTCTATAAATGGTAGCGGTTGCGGTTACAAGGAATCAACAGTCAAACAGTTACATGTGAAAGTGAAAAATATATAACTAAATCAAGATGGAAAATAGCTGCAAAATGGGCATAGGAAAAGGTTTTGAATATATAATACCAACGACTCTTGAATTCAAATTAGATCTTCATTCAAAAACAGTTGATTATAGTGGATATAGATTGTCTAATAAAAATTGTAGAATTTAGAGAAATCAAAGGTTCCCTAATGTATCTCTATCTTTGACTATCAGACCAAATATTGTGTACGCTATTAATTTCTTATCTAGATTTGCTTTATTTCTACATGAGATCACATCCCAACAGAGAATAGATTATACTGTAAAACACAAAAATCTCAAATCCCATAATTCCCAAGTAGACTTAACAATTTTATCATCAAAAGAACGTTCTTCAAGAAGAATAAATCAAGCATTCTTAATACAACTTTGTAGTTGAATTAGACTGGTGAATGGAGTTTGGATCACTAGTTCCAAATTGACTTCTATTAATATCAGTATCATCATATATTGTCAAATGTGTTTGAAATTTCATAAAAATTAGATTAATCACAAACATTGAAGCACTTTCTTGAGACAGATATCTCTGGTAGCAAACAAATGTATATCTTGTTCTGTTCAGATCAAGCCAGGTGCACGGGTGCCTTCTAAATATATGTGCCATACTTGTATGTGGCACAGCTAAAGTGTCTAAGGCGCACCGAAAAATCCACTATATAAAGACAGAGATGATATATTCAAAGGTTTTGCTAAATTTAGCTCATTTCATTGTTTTAATTGATACATTTATGATACGAAGACTCAAATTACTAGTAATGAATAAGATACAACCCAAAATGAAAACTTTTCTATCACTTTCTCCGTCTTCTTCTTCATCTTTTACATCTGAATATGTATCTTCGAAAAAACCAAATATAATTTCAATAATTGGTACAACAGGAGTAGGCAAATCTCAATTATCAATAGAACTTGCAGAGAAATTGAATGGAGAAATTATAAATGCAGATTCAATGCAAATGTATAAAGATTTGGAACAAATCACTAATAAACACCCAACGAATGAGCGTAAAGATGTGCCTCATCATGTTATGAACCATGTTAATTGGAACGAAGAGTATTTTATACATAGATTTCAAAATGAAGCGTTAGTTAAAATTGAAGAAATTTTAAAAAAGGGAAAAGTTCCCATTCTTGTTGGTGGAACTCATTATTATTTGCAAAGTTTATTGTTTTTGAATAAAACTATTAATGAAGCTTCTTCTTCGGAACAACAATCTAACGATGATTATGATGGAAGAGAAGAACAGAAAGTTCAAGAAACTAAACATAGAGAGTTAACAGAAGATGAAGTTGCATTATTAGATGGGCCATCATTTAAGATTCATCAAGAACTAATGAAAATTGATCCAATAGTAGCCCTGAAATTTCATCCAAATGATGCAAGACGAATTAGACGATGTTTAGAAATATATTTAACAACTGGTAAGAAACCTAGCGATATATATGCCAAACAGCAAAAATTTGAAGACAATTATTCAAAATTACGATTCAATACATTGTTTATCTGGTGCTATTCCAAAATGCCAGTTTTGGATGAAAGATTAGATTCAAGAGTTGATAAGATGTTTAATTATGGTGCATCTTTTGAATTGAATCAGTTATATGACTTTTATAAACAAATTCAATCCGAAACTAATGGTGTTGGACCAGATATGGAAAGAGGTGTTTGGCAAGTTATTGGTTTTAAAGAATTTTTACCTTATCTAAAAAACCATGGTAATTTAAATGAATCAAAGTTAGAAGAAATTCTAAAAGATAAAGAATTTATCGATTGTTTAAATGAAATGAAATTGAAAACTAGAAAGTACGCAAGAAAGCAAGTCAAATGGATTAAAAATTTACTTATTCCTGAATTAACTTCAGAAAGTGAACAAGGTTGGTGTAATGGTGGTAAAGTTTTTGTTTTGGATGCGACAGAATTATCGTACTGGAATGAAAATGTAGCTGAAAGAGGTCTTTCAATTGTTACTGATTTCTTGAATGGATCTGAAATTAATATTCCTGAGTTACCCGAGTCATTAGAAAGTGAACATTTGATTGTAGAAAAGAGAGAAGAGTATACCCAAGAAAAATGGAAGCATACTGTTTGCGATTTGTGTTTGGATAAAGAAGGCAAGTCATTGGTATTGGTTGGTTCGCAGTGGGACATTCATTTGAAATCAAAGAAACATAAACGTAGTTTGGAGAAGGGGAAGAGAAAGAGAGAGTACGAGGAGTATTTAGCTAATAAGAAAAGACAAGAAGCTAATGAAGCTGCTAGCTAGAATGATATTTTCTTTAATTATAAGTAATAAATAGTAAGTGATGAGTAAAGAGTAATAATTGATGGACTAATTTTAATTTTTTACATCTTACAATAATTTAATAGTTAAAGTTAGGTATTAATAGTTATTGTCAGAAAAAAAAACTAAATACAGTAAAGCAAAAAACGGATAGATAGAAATGCAGTTCAAACGATTTGAAACAAGTATAAGAGAAAAGTATTAGAAAAAACTTGAACACAGAATAGGGAGGGGGGACCAAAATGAGGTATATGATAAAAATAAAAAACGTACAGCAAGCAAAAAGATAGAGTTTAATGAAATGTTTTATTGTTAACAAAAAAATCAAGATTTCTTGTCAAACTTTTCTGAAGAGGAGGAGCCTTCAGTTGCTTCAATGACATGCTCTTCAATTAATTGATCAGTTCCGTCGTCATTATCAAATTCTTGAGGAATGATTAAGTTTAAGATAACACCGATAAAACCAGTAATAGCAAAATCAGTTTCCATAACCAAAGTAATGGCATCTAAGAAACCTGTTAATGAAGTATTTCCACCAGCATAAGTAAAGAAATTATCAAACCAAGTGGAAACTAAAGTACTACCAATACCAAACATTAATGAACATGTTAAAACAAATCTATCTCTTCTAGTGAAAGGAGTACTTGCAATAATTCTTAAACCAGAGACTGCGACAGAAGTAAATAAAAAAGAAGTCATACCACCCAAGACTGGTTTTGGGATGGCAACTAAAGCTGCTGCAAATTTAGAGAAAACTCCCATAACAATTAAGAAGAAACAACACCAATATCCAACTGTTCTTGAAGCACATTTAGTGATGGATATAACACCATTATTTTGAGCAAAAGTGGACATTGGAGTCATTGTCATTAAAGCTGCTAAAATACCGTTAAGGCCATCAGCTAAAACACCACCTTGAATTCTAGATTCATAGGCAAGACCTTCAATTTCCAATCTAGAAACATCAGAAGATGCTGTAATATCACCAATAGCTTCCATCATTAAAATTATATAACATGCCAACATCGGTAAAACCAATGGTCCATAAACACTTAATTTAAAAGTATGAACCCAAGGGAAAGTTGCAACTGGAGCAGCGTCAATACTAGCATGAGAAAAATATCCACAAGCGGCAGCAACAATACAACCAACTAATAAACCACAAATAACAGCACAAGATTTCATAATTGGAGAACCCCATTTTTCACAAATTATAATAGTAACGTAAACTAAGAAACCTAAACCAATAAATTGAGCGGAACCCCAGTTATAACCTTTAGCACAGGAATTAACGGTACTCATACAACCAGAACCACCAGCAAAATCTTCAAATCCACTTTCAACCAAAGAAATACCAATTAACAAAACAACTGGACCGGTAACAACAGGGGGAAAAACTTTTTGTAAAATAGCAGGAGGAATAAATGACATTAAAATTTCAATTAAAGCACAACAACAAGAAGTACCTAACATTGCCCCGAATCCATCAGGACAAGGAAGTTGGGTACCATCATCAGAAGTTGGACATTCACCACTGGAGTACATCATTGGGAAAGCTTTAGCAGCAATAGAAATGGTTGCAAAAGAAGTACCAACCACCGATAAAATACCCGTACCAATATAGTAAGGTGTGAATGGAATGTGAAATCTTGTAATTTGAACACAAGACAATATACCTGAAATAATTAAAGAACAAGAAACCATATATTGAGTTAATTCTGCATCCAAATTAACATATTCAGCTAACAAGATAGGAGGAGTAGACAAACCTGCAAGCATGGATAAACAATGTTGTAACCCTAAAAGTAAACCTAAAAAGATTGGGATATCATCATTTAAACCAAAGAAAGGCTGAACCTTGTCTTTTTGTTTCATGAAAGGAATCTTTGGAGTGAATAAATGAGCATAATCATAATCACCTAAGAAACCATCCTTAGTCGTCACTTTCTTTATGAGTTTTTTTGCAGCTGATTTGAAATCTGGTTTAACGAAACCTTGATTTTGTTGTTCCATTATGTAGATAAAAGAATAGATAAAAGAGTAGCTGGAACTTGCAACAGAAGGCAAAAGCAAAGCAAAGCAAAGCAAAGGAAAGTAAGGCTAATTAGAAAAAGAGGGATGATTAATCGGTATGGTTGGGAAGGTTGCAAGTATTTATAAAAGAAGAGTTTTATTGTATTTGAAGATAGAGGATCTGACTGATAAGAAAAGTTCAGCTAAGCTGGAGATGGCCATGAGGCCGGCTTCGACAACGCCAAAAATATAGTACAGAAAAGCACTAACGGAAGTCGAGAAAGTTAATTTTGTTACGAGTTTTTGTCTTGTGACAAGAACTGAAAAAACACCAAGACTACTGCCAATACTAATACCAAGAGAAATACCAAGATCAAAACTAAATTCAATACCAAGATTAATACCAAGACTATGTATATCAACACAATCACTATTTGTATTCCAAGAATCTTTGTATCGGTTGCAGATTTTCTTGTAAAAAATAACCTATTCGGTGCACAGGTGTATAACGGCTTTTAAGAATCTGCCGCTATTGTTGCGCCACATATGCGCCACTGTATTCTTGTTGCAGTGCCGGCTGCAGATTCTGTCGACAACGGCCGCTCCAATCCGCACCCTGTGATCTTCACGGCAACTTCCTTCTGGCTGCTCCTCCCCCCCCCCCCCCCCCCCCCCCCCCCCCCCCCCCCCCCCCCCCCC
>PPKY03000048.1:0-101462 GCA_003706315.3 Ambrosiozyma oregonensis (nom. inval.)
ATATAGTCAATTAAGGTATGTTAATTCATACTACCTACTAAAGGAGTAAATATCCATGGTTGAAAACAACGGTTACATTCTAGTTCTCAAGATACCATATCAATAGAAGGTATATGCCCCCGTTGTTGGATAAATAATTGACGGAGATTTATCTCTCTTACTCCGACATAAAGTGTTGAGGAGGATTTGATTTGGGTAGGAAGAGCTGGGCTTCGCAGGGGCGAGATTTGTTTGCGCATCATCTTTTAGAATTCTTATGAAAAAGAGTTTGAAAAAGTGCGCTCAAATGTTAGACATGAGATTACTGGTGAGTTAAACGAGTGCATTTTATATATTTTGATGCCCAAAATACCTTCATCACTATATTTGAAAATAATATAATTAAATAAAATTAAATCATTTTAAAAAAAGAATGTGTGAAAATAATCATATATACTTAGAAGATTTTGCAGCAGACCATAAAATATATTGTGGAGAAACAGAGTATGATTATGTAGAAGATGATTATTATTATGAATATATATTTTGCAGAC
The DNA here is from genome assembly GCA_003706315.3 of Ambrosiozyma oregonensis (nom. inval.). Taxonomy (NCBI): domain Eukaryota; kingdom Fungi; phylum Ascomycota; class Pichiomycetes; order Pichiales; family Pichiaceae; genus Ambrosiozyma; species Ambrosiozyma oregonensis (nom. inval.). The sequence goes on from PPKY03000048.1 coordinate 534, forward strand.
TTATTCGATTTAATTTAAATTTTACTAAAAAAAAATTAAAAAATGAAACCAAATTTAACAGATAGGCAGAAAAGATCAATCTCAGCTTGTTTAATTATGAATAATATATTAGATATTGATCTTATAAAAGAATATGTTCCTTATAACATATGGTATCCTAAATCTCCAAATAAAGATACTTGTAATAAACTATTAAAAATAAATAAAATGTACAATTATACAGTGGCAGTATTATCTATAATAAACAAATGGTTTGATATATTAAATAAATGTGAATTAGAATATAAAGATAATTTATTAATTGATCTAGGAATAAGATATAATATAAATTCGAAATTTAAAAATGAAAAATATATTAATTTTTTCCATATGTACAACACATATGGGTATCCATCAGTAGAATCATGTATATATGAAGGATATGGACAGGACAAATTTGATAATGAATTTGACTATGAAATAGAAGATTGTCGAATAGGAATGAATGAATTAGGATGGTGTAATAAATCCTTTATAGAATTAAATGTAGATATAAATAATTCTATTTTAGAAAGCAATAAAGATAAAAATGATTTTATGTATAATTTTTATATAATAAAAAACATAGAAAAATTCAATAATAAACAAATTAGAAATGCTTTATCATTTAGATTAACTTTAGGTATGTATGATAAAGACATTTTAGAAAAATATGGAATTATTTATTTATATACTTATAAAGTATGTCCATATAATATTACTTGTATGTTAATGGATGATTTTCCTTATTTAAAATATAATATAGCTGTGGCATGTTGTATGTCTTTTAAAAATATATTATGTACTATAGAACTATATAAATATCTAGACATAGAAGCTGATATAGACATTTATTATATAGCTACAATGTATGATAATAAAGAAATTATTAAAGATATGGAAGAAAAAAGAGAGAAATTAGGGTGTTGGTTAAGACATTTAGATTTTAAAAACGAAAAAGTTCTAAACCCCCCCAATTAAAACAAATGAAATTATAGAATTAGGTAATTTATTAACTACAAGATTTTCTTCTTAGTATAGATTCTCTTGCATATTTAATATATTTAAAATTATTACCTATAACTTTATAATTTGTAGATTTTAATGCAGATATATCAGAAAATAATTGATCAAATCTTTTTGATACTGAAATACCCGAAAAAACAGGACTAATTATACTAAAAATAGTTAAAATTAAATTTTCTGTATCTATTTTCGAATCAATAACAGCTGTAGCAACGAATAAACTGACATCTGCAACAACAGAAATTACAATTCCAGTAATTCCGCCAAAGAAAAATCCAGCACCACTTATAATAGAAAAAACTATATTTAAAATTAATAATTTATCTCGTTTTTCGGCTTCTTCTTTAGCTTGCTTACCGTTTATATATGTATACTCAGCTACTTCAGCTATTTCTGCATAAATTAACATATATTCTATACTTTCATATATAATTATAGGATTTTCATTATATAAAGAAGATTTTGCTTGATTAATAACATTATTAACTTTAGTTATATTATCTTTACTAAATCCATTTGAAATATTAGGAAATAATTTATAAGAATTTAAAATTGTGGATTGATGAAAAATATAGACTAAATCACTCATATTAAAATTTTTTATCTTTCTCTCTTTGAACAAAAACATCTGTAGAGAAAGAATATCCACTATATTTATTAAAAGAATCTATAGCTGATTGTTTATCAGAATCTAATATAATCTCATTACTTACAATATTTGTGGTTAAAGCAGATCTTGAACTATAAACTTGGGAAACTCTGTTATTAGTTTTAACAACTGTTACATAACCACCATCACTTGAAAAATATTGGCTTTTGAGCAATTAAATTCTTGCATAACATCAAATATCTCAGTTTTATTATAATTAATTAGATCATCTCTTTTTTGACCAGCTGGAGTAATAATTATTTTACTTTCGTCCACACTAGTATAATAATTTGCAAAAGTATGTTCTTCAAACATCCATTTCTCATAAGAAAGCATAACAGAACCATAATATGCTCTAATGTATGCATCATAATATTCTATATAATTATCATAATCATTTAAATATGTATTTATTTTAGCAGTAGAAGCTGTAACATTAGAAATAATAAAATCAATAGCTTTTTCGTATCTACAAAAATCCTGATTTGAATCACTTGCACAATTATAAACATCTATATATTTATTTACACCATCATAATAAGTATCATCTTCATCTTCTAAGAAATCTGAATTATAATTAATAGACCATAATTCTGCACCACTCATACCTGATGGTTTAAAAACATCTCTAACTGAATAATTTCTATCACTTTCAGCCACCCAAGCGACCCAATCTTTACCATTATTATAAGTAAAATAAAAACATTTAGAAGTAGAATTAAATGAACCAGAAATACCCATTGAAGAAAATTCAGACTCAAATAATATACCAGGAGTATTACTAGTATCACCTGATAAAGCATTACTATTTGGTCCAGTAAAACCACAACAATAAGAGACACATTTTGTATTAGATAATTCAAAAGAACGACCATAAGAAGCTAGACCACCTCTTATTTTATTCATAGGGACACCTGCTTTATTAAGCATAGCTATAGCTGTTTTAGTAATAGATTGATCTACATGGCATCCAATACCAGTACCAGATTTACCATAATCCCATTGTCCATTATAATCATAATTCATTAAAACAAAATAATCTATATAAGATTTCATAGTAGATAAAGGGAAATGTTTTAAATACCAAAAAGATGCAGGTATAGCAACTGAAACTTTATAATTAGGACCATCATTAGAAGATCCTGCAGGAATACCTTTTATATCAGGTTTACCAGGATATTCCCAATCAAACAAAACACCATTCAAATTATTATTTTTAACAAAATCACTAATAACTTTACCAGCTGAACCTCTATTATTAGAAAGAATAGCATTTCTAAAAATTTGATATGTAGAAGAAGATGTTGAAAAATTCCAACGACCTAATGCTAAAATTTTATTAGAAACATCACAATTTTTAAATAAATCAAAATTATCTCCAACTTCTATACTTTTCAAATCAGAAGATAGTTAAGCAAAAGAATAATAAACAGTATTATAAATAGAAGTGTCGATATCTAAATAATCATCATCCAACCAAAAAGCACCATGAGAAAAAGTATCAGAACTACCAGAAGGAAAAGATGGAACACCACAATTAGAAATACAATTACTTCCACAAAAATCAGAAGTTAAACCAAAATAACCAAACTTAGAACAACAGGCATTTATAGGACATTTTACATTGATACCACATTACATATCAGTAGAAGGAGCAGAAGAAATACAAATAGATTGTTTAATTTGTAAAGAATCACAACCAAACCAACCTAAATGATTCTGATTATAAAAAATTAAATTATTTGTAGAGATAGAATAGTAAGTATCACCAGATGATACAGTATAGGTAGTACAAGTACTTCAATTTAAATTATCAACTTTCGTAAAAAATAAAATGATATTTTTTAGTGTCTAGTTTATAGGTTTATGAATACATTAGAAATGTTGTTTATAGAAATAAAATTCGAACATGAACCTGCTTAATTATAAAAAGTTATACAAGAGAGAAAAGATAAGAAAGCCAAAAACTATCAAGTACTAAAACTGATATATGAAATAAAACTTAACTATTGGGAAAAAAAGTATCAAATATATTAGGGTTGACCACTACCATTTCCACCCATAAACTGTCTAGCCATATTTTGCAACATAGGATTGTTCATCATATCGTCAAGATTTGGTGCACTACCACCTTCTCCACCCAGACCCATACTTTCAGCCATTTGTCTAATTCTTGGATTGTTCATTAAACCTGACATAGCATCTGGATTTTGCATCATTTGCTGAGCTGCTTGCATGACTTGTGGGTTGTTCAGTAAAGAACCAAGTCCGCCAGCACCACCAGCACCACCTAAACCACTTAACAAAGCAGATAAGTCTGGCATACCACCAGCACCGGCACTTGTATTAGGAGCTGCCCCAGAATCTGGTGTAGCAGCATCACGATCAACAACTTCAGAAGAATCAGATCCTAAAGAAGAAGCTAATTCTGCAGCAACCTTGTTCTTAGCAGTTTCATAACCTCTCTTCATGGCATCTGAAGGCTTTTCACCTTCAACCTTTAAACCTTGTTCATAAGCTTCCATAGCTCCTTTAGGATCACCAAGAGCATACTTAGCTAAACCCATTCTTGACCAAGCCTTAGCATATGTTGGTTCAACAATAGTTGCTTTCTCAGCATCTTGTAAAGCCAAGTCGTGTTTTCTAATAGAAGAATAAGCAGCAGCTCTGTTTGATAGATAGACAGCATTTGTTGGAATTAATTCCAAAGCAGCAGTATATTTAGCAATGGCATTTTCAAAATCCCTTTTAGCCATGTATTTGTTACCTTCTAATTTAACAGCTTCGGCTTGTTCTTTAATCTTTTCATCTGATTGATCAATATGAACTGGAATGGTATCTTTCTTTTGGGCCAAATCTGGAATTGAAGGAGATGCAGATGAATTCTTCAAAGCTTGGTCTAATAAAGTTGGTAATGATTGACCAGCAAAAACGGTTGAATTGTATGAGTCATCAATTTGAAAAGCATCGTTAACGGATTCGATAGCAAATTCGATGGATTCTTTGTTATCTTCTGGAACAGTATTATTTTCAAGAGATGATTGAAGAAACTTGACTAGTAAGCTTGCAATATCTCTGTTATTAATTGCCATTTTATAATGTAATTGGGTAGAATGGGATGGTGGATGGTATATGATTAGATATTTGCCATCTGTATGATACAGCGTTGTTCTTATAGTTGACATATATCTCTTTAATATTAAAAATTATCTCTGGAAACTTCCGCGTCGATCGAACATTTTTTCAAAAACACATTTCGACGCGTCGATTTAATTTTAACCCTTTGCAAGAAAGAATAAAAGAAATAAAACTTGAGATTCAGCACACATGTTTTTTTTGTTTTGTTTCTAGACAATTTAACCTATTTCTGCTCAACAAAAGATTCTTTTTTTGTTCAAAAGTTAAAAGGTAAAATTTACACAAAAACCTCTTCCAATTTAAAATTTTAAACATTTTGGAAGTTTCTGTTTTTAGTTTTGTCTTGTGATTATCATTTTTACTTTTCTTGTCCCGCCACTGAATTCCATTTCCCACCTTTAGATTGCCCCTATTATCACTACCCCTTTTATATCAATATCAAATCAAATCAACATGTCTATGTCATCTGCTGCTATACTTACTCGAGAATTAAAAGAATTAAGCAAGTCACAACCTGCATTTAATATAGACCTTGTGAATGATAATATCTATCACTGGAATATAGGGTTATACGTCTCAAATGATGAATCACTGTATAATGGTGCTTATCTAAAATGTCAAATGACTTTCCCACAAAGTTACCCTTTTAAACCTCCAACTTTCAAATTTACACCTTCCATTTACCATCCTAATGTTTATGCTGATGGCAGAATTTGCATTTCTATTTTACATGAAGCTGGTAATTTATATACTGATGAACCTTCAAATGAAAATTGGTCTCCTGCACAGTGTGTTGAATCTGTTTTGGTTTCTATAATTTCATTTTTGGATGATCCAAACATTAATTCTCCTGCAAATGTGGATGCCTCCAAAATGTTTAGAGATGATACAGATATTTATAAGAAAAAAGTTTTACAAGATGTTGAGAAATCAAAGAGAGACATTCCTGTTGATTTTAAGATTCCAGAATTGAATCCACCTAGGTATGATGATGATTTTGAAAAAGAATGGAACTACGATGATGACGATGAAGAAGATTACGATGATTTAGAAGAAGATGATGAAGATGCTTCTTTCATCGAAGACGAAGAAGTTGAAATGAGTGAGGATTATGGTGAAAATGAAAATTCTAAATGAATCAGAATATTAAGAGTTTTAAAATAGTGTTCTCGAATATCGAATCATTGCATTTTTTTTTGTTTTTTCTCATTTTTGTGATCTATTTATTCATGTGCTTGAAAGTCCAGTCTACATCCAATTCACCTCCTAATTGTGATAATGATAACATTAAGAAAATACCCCGACTGACACACCCACTTCTTTTTCAGTATTGATTAATGTTTACTTAAATGTTTTGAGCCTTTATTTGCATATAGATGTTTCATGTGGTTATACAGTGTTTCATCTCCAACTTTATTAATTTTTAGTATTTCTTTGATTTTATCTGTTATACTTATTACCAATTACTTTATTTCTCAGTTTTTCTTTATGTTATTATTTTCTTTTGATTATTATTTTGTTTTATCCGAAAACCCATTCTACTTTTTTTGTCATATATTTTACTATCTTTTGGGGTCTTTTGTTTTCTTTTCATTTGGTATGTGTTTTTCTTTTCTTTAAATTTATTCTATTGTTTATGTTTTTATTATTTCAACTCTCATTTGTTAGTTTATGTTATTAGTTTTCTATATAGCTTCTTTATCCAAACCATGTAACTTTTGATCAAACTTGAGTTATCTAGTAAAAGCGGAGGGCGAAATCTCCGAGATCCCCGACCCCCGAGAGCCGCAGACAATTATTTCAATTACCAATACATTCACATTTTTACAAAATAATTTTTAAAAAACTTATAGCAAATTAATTATATTAAAGTAACATAGATCACGATACCGTAAATCAAGTCAAAATAAAAATTCTAAAAAACTCTTATAAAAAACATATAAAAAATTTGAATCATTTTGATAAAATTAAAAAACAATTATTGATAACGCATTACCACGTACATTATCAATATATAAAATAAAATGATGAAACAAACAATCTAAAAAAACAGGAAAAGAATAAGAGAAAGCTTCTAGAAACTTAAGTAGAGAAATAATAAACAGTAAAGCAAAGTAAAAAACAACAAATAAACAAAAACAGAAGATAAAATAAAGAAACAAAAGTAAGGTAAAAAAAGAAGAATAGTATATATAATAATTTAAAGTTATTAGTAGTAATCAAAATGATAAAAAAATAAAAAAGAGTCAATTTCTAGTAATAGAAAGCCCCAATAAAAATAATAAATAAGAATGATGACTTGAAAATAAAAAAAACAAACAAGAGATTAATTAAGTAAACTATTCACATGATGAGGATGAAGGATGACTATTAAAGGTATTATAATGACGGATGGTTAATTTTGATTTATGCGGATTCGTAATGTTCCCAGTTGTCTAAAATAGCCTTAATCTTATCAGAACCAGTTAATTCAAAGACATCTTGGAAATATTCTTTGGTTAATTGGAAAGGCTTAGCAGTAACATTTGGAATATACTTACCAATTAAAGAGGCTGGCTTAACAGCACTTTTTGGAATCTTTTTAACTAAAAATCTTTGGAATGGTTTAACACCAGGTCTTAAGTATGATGAATGGAAAGGAACAGAAATACCCTTTAATGGAATACAAGCAAAACCTCTTTCTAATTCAATTGGTTGTGGTTTAGCTATAGATTTCTTGGAGACTTCAGCAACAATTTCACTCAAGTGTTCGGCAACCTTTTCTAAAGACATCATTTCTTGTAATTTAACAATATCAATTTTTTGTAATTTGAAAACATTCAATGTGTTAGATAAAGCATCTAAACCTCTTAAGTCACCAGCAGCAACATATTGTTGATTTTCAACATTGTAGTTAACAATTTCTAATAACCAACCGGTTTGTTTACCAATGTGATCAACAACAAATCTCAAAGCAGAGTCAGTGAAAGTTGCTGAAACTCTAGATGGGTTAACAGCAATCATACCATAGTTAGATCTTCCTAATGAATCTCTTGGAACAGCAACTTGCATAGTCATACCTCTAAAGAAAACAACATCAACTAAAGATTCAACTGGCATAACGTCAGCTAAAGAAGCTAAAGCAGAATATTCACCCAATGAGTGACCAGCAAACATGGAGTCAGTTGGAATCAAACCTTTGGCATTCATGTCACTGAAAGCAGCTCTTTCCATTAAAGTTAAAGCTGGTTGAGTGAACTGAGTTGCAGATAATAAACCAGTTGGTGATTTGAAAGTATACGTTGAAGTAGAATCATCAATATCCTTGAAAATCTTTTCAGATTTCAAGTTACCATCATCATCTATAGTTTCAAACATCATGGACTTATAGTTTTCTCTAATAGCTCTACCCTTTGGACCACCAAAGTGAACAGTTAATTCATTTGGATTATTTCTGACAATATCCAAAATAGAGAAACCATAGTTAGTTAAGAAATGAGCATCAGCTCTATCCCAAATTGATTTAGCAACTTCAGAAGATTTGTATAAGTCCATACCCATACCTTGTTCTTGAGAACCTTGACCAGTGAAAACAAATGTAGAAACAGGTTGATCAATTTCAGCTTCACCAGCTAAAACAACTTCATCAGTTTCAACCTTCTTGGTTTCAATCTTGATAATCTTTCTACCATTAATCATACCAACATGTTCTAATCTAGTAGCTAATTCATCGTTTGGTAAAACCATACCGACAAAGTTGGCCTTATAAGACTTAACTCTTGGAGCAACACCATTAGCAGCATACATTTCAACTAAAGATCTAACAGAAGCAGAAGAGAACATACCATGAGTGATAGTACCTGGTAAGTCAGCATAAGCAGCAAAGACTCTGTTGACGTGAATAGGATTGAAATCACCGGAAACATCAGCATAAGTTTCATTGGAAGAAGGAGCCTTAGTAGCAATAGCACCACTTAATGGAATTGGGTTTTCAAATAACAATGGTTGTTCAATTGGAGTACCATTTCTAGTTAAATAGTCAATAACTGGATTACCGTAAGAGTGAGCAGCTTCATATTGAACTTCAGCAACTTGAACAACTTCCTTAGATGGAGTTTCTGTGTAAATAGCACCAGAAGTTTGAACAGATGAGAAAACATTAGCAGATTTGAATTTGTTAACAGATTTTAATCTGAAGATCAAAGTCTTGTTTAATAAATCAATCTTGTCATCGAAATGGAACCATTCCTTAGATCTTAAAACAGCAACATCTTTAGCGGAAACTAATTTAACTTCAACAGGAGTTTCAGTGGTGTTTTGGAAAGTGTTTTCGAAATCAGAGTAAGAACCTCTGTAGAAGAAAGCAGAAGTAACTTCCATAACAGCTTTACCGGCCTTGTAAATGGTACCAATTACTTCGACAGTCTTACCAGTTTCACCATTAACGATGGTAACAATTTCAGCATCAGCAGAAACCTTATCACCAACCTTCAATAATTCAGCACCAGGTAAAACTCTATAAGCATTGTTTAAGTGAACTAATTTCAAAATATCACCATCAACAGCCTTAGGGAAAACAGCCTTCATGATAGCTCTCCAACCAATAACAATAGCAAAATCCATTGGAGCTAACTGATCTCTTCCAACTCTTGGAACGAAATATTCACATGAGTTACCAATAGCATGAGTTAATTCAGTAATAGCCTTAGAAGTAATAGTTAAAGAGCCACCATCAATCTTGGATTCAGTAGAGAAGTTTAAGTCAACAGGAGATGATAAACCAAACCAAACCTTCCAGTAAAAGTCCTTAATTCTTTCATTTCTACCAGTTAAATCTTCTAAGATTGGAGCAGAACCATTAGATGGTTTATAAGTGTAAATTAATGGTAATGGAATAGCCTTGCCGTCAGCAGTTCTGGTTTCGATCAAATTCATATTGATAGTAGAAGCAGATGAAGTAGAAATATGAACGATTTCTCTTAATTTACCTTTAATTTGACCGGATAAAGAAATAACCGTCTTGGATGGAGTTTCTGGATGAGAAATCTTAACAACAATGTCTTTAGCAGGAGCTAAAACCTTTCTAACTGGATTATTAATCAAGTTGTAACCTTGAACAACATTATCAGAAGAAATAAAAGCATGTCTCCAATTAAATTCTTCACCAGCTAATAATTGGTACCATAAGTCAGCATCTGGTATAGTCTTGCTGATAGTATAAACAACAGCATCAGATTCTTTAGTAATAGTAACACCTGGAACAGATTTAATAGAAACAGCAGCCTTGTTAGTGAAGTATTCAACAACTGGAATCTTTGAAGAATCACCATTATAGACATCTTTAATTAACTTAGCAATATGACCTTCATGAATGTTATCAAAGATTTCCTTGATTGGTTCATCAACAATGTTGGTGTATTGAGCAGCAACTGGACCATGTAAAATACAAGTTCTTTGAACATCTTGATCAACAACAGTTTCTAAGTTTTCGGATTGCCATAAAGAATCTTTCTTGAAGAAGAATTCGAATTTGTCATTTAAGACTGGAACGAAAGGAACTGGTTTTTGAGCTGGGTTCAAACAAGAAGCAATAAAGAAATCAACATCTTCGGCATTAATTAATTGAGTCTTAGCTTCAGGATAAGCCTTAAAAATAGAAGATAAAGCAGATTCTGGATCATCCAATTGAGTAAATCTTTGAATGACAGCAGTAGTACTCTTAGTAGTAAATCTCTCTTCAATTCTTCTTAAGTAATTAGCAGTAAAGTTTCTTAATGAACCATCAATCCACTTACCGGTTTTCTTAACAAACATTAATTCAACACATCTTTGAGCAACTTCTTCATAGGTCATTTCTTCCAAATCACAAACACCTGAAGAGTTTTTGGCAAACCATGGTTTTTGGAAATCAGAATTTAATTTAGAAATAATATAAGACTTCTTCTTGTTTAAAGCTTCTAATAATTTATTCTTTGGTAAAGAGAAAATGGTATCATCCATTTCTTTCCAGAAAACAACAGCTCTAGTAGCAATCTTATGGATTGGTTCACCCATTTCAGACTTGACAGTCAAAATACCACCAGTTGGCTTCTTGTAAGTTTGTTCCCATTTAGAGTCATCAACACCAGCACAGTTAGCAATAGCTTTCTTAGCATCTGGAGAAGTTTTAGCTTCCTTGGCAACCATAACTCTTGAACCAAACAGAACACCATCAAATGGCATTTCAGGGTAGTCAAACTTCTTAGACCAAGAACCAGTTAAATATGGGTAAGTGTCTTCAGCAGAACCAAAACCAGAACCAGCAACTAAAACAATATTGGAACATTTTCTAATCTTACCGTACATTTGTAAGATTGGTTGATGGAAATCTTCAAAAGAATGATGTCCACCACCTCTACCACCAGTCCATTGTAATACAATTGGGAAGTTTGGATGGGCTTTAGCAATAGCAATACATGATGAAATAGCATCAATAGAACCAGGCTTTAAACCTAAATGCTTTAAACCTAAAGTGGTGATATATTCAGAAGCAACTTCTAAAGATGGAACACCAGCACCAATAGTTAAAGATTCAATTGGGAAACCTCTAGCTCTTAATTCTTTAATCATTGGAATACCCCATTGTAACATTCTTGGGTTAACATAAATTAAGTTAATACCAATTCCAGAACCAGGTTGAACAGATTCAGCAACTTGTCTTAAAGCAGCTTCCATTGGACCTTGAGCGAAATATCCACCACCAGCAATTTCAATATGGTAACCAGAGTTAATAGTATCAGAAACAAATTCTGGAGAAACAGTAGTTGGAGTCATACCAGCAACCATTAATGGAGCTTTACCAAGTAATCTTGAGAATTTAGTGTCAACGTAAACTTTACCTTCTTTAGTCTTAATTAAAGTTGGTTGATATTCTTTTAACCAATTAGAAGCATACTGTAAAGATTTAACATTTCTGTCAAATAATTCTTGTTTATAACCAAATTCAGAATCTTCATTTGGTTGAGCAGCAGCACCTAATGAACCACCAACAATAATTCTAGCACCAGTACCTTCTTTGTTTCTGTGTGTTAAAACACCTAAACCTGAAGCACCACCTGGACCAAAATCAACAATTTGAGTGGCAGAGAAATCAGTAGCAGTTTCCCAATTAACTGGTAATAAGTTGATTAAATCAACAACTCTAGCAGCAACTGAACCAGTATGAGATCTTAAATCTTTACCGTTGTAAGTATCGTAAACAGGAATAGCAATTTCAGATTGAGAAAATTCAATACCAGCAGCGGCCAAATCAGCAACAATAATATCAACTGCAGGAGCTAATAACTTAGAGTGGAATGGAGATAAGATTGGTAAAAATCTTGAAGAGAATTTTAATTTTCTTTGAGAATGTGGAATTCTAGATTGTTCTAAACCAGTTGGAGCCTTAGCATTTCTTAAGTTTAAGTTCAAACCATATAATGATTCAGGTGGACCAGTAACAACAACATTTCTAGCACCATTAACTAATGAAATACCAATATGTTTTTCAGTTGGTAAATGTTGATTAGTTTGTTTAACGAAGTTAGTAACTTCTTCGTATGATAAATCTCTAATTGAAAGCATTGGACCTGGAGTACCTTCACCATTTTCTTCAGAATCTTTAACAATAGAAGGAGGTAAAGAAGTAACTGGATAAGTTTGTAAACATCTAACAGCTAAGTAGAATAAGAATTCAACAGCTTTTATAGATTGAACATCAAAAGATTTCCAAGAGGAGGAAGAAGCAATAGCTAAAGCAGTAACTAAACCTTGAGAGTGACCAGTAGTACCTTGTAAAACATCTCTCAGTTCACCTGGGTTCGTACCTAAGATTTTACAGGTAATAATGTAATGACATAATTGAATAACACAAATCAAAGGACAAGAGATTGGAATTGATAATAAATGAATGGAATCTGGAGTTGAATCTTCATTTTCTAACCAGTTGATTAAATCAAAACCATTAGTGTAAACTCTACCCATTTCTGGAGTTGAAGAAATTAAAGATTGAATTTTATCTTGAACAGCATGTAAGAAATCACTAACTAAACCTTTATAAGTTTTATAAATATCTCTTAATTCTTCAAAATAGTCATCAGTGTTACCTTGACCACCAAAAATAGCATAAACTAAAGCTTCTTTATTTTGAGCAGCTTTGAATAAAGCAGAATTTGGAGCAGCAGTATTAGTTAAACCATATCCAGGATCAGAAACAACTTTACCTAAATAATAGTTTTTAATCAAATTGTTTTTAATTTTGTATAGAGTAGTTGGTTGGGAATCATCGGATAAAGCGTTAGCAGCAAAAGTGTGGATGTCTAAATTTGATAAGAATCTAGTTTCAAATTCATTGATAATTAATTCAATGGCAGCTGATTTTTCTTCTGAATCAGAACCAGAGTTAATAACAAAACCTAAGAATTTCATTAATAATTCAGCTTTGGTTGATGGTTCGTCATCATCAGCGAAACCTTCAGTTGGTTCAGGTAAAGATTTCTTGAAATCATTGGTTAAATGTTGATAATATAAATAATCAGCAGGAGGAGTCAAGATTGTAGATTCAATAGAACCATGGGTTAAAGAGAGAGGTCTGTTTGTTGAGTGAGCCATAATTATATTTTGTGAACTATAATAAAACCATAAAGTTTAAACGAGATTTTGTGTTAGTATTTTATGTATGAGGCTTTAGTGAAATTTCCCTTGTTGGAAAAAATAGAAAACTTTATAAAATTGTTGCGAAATCTTTGAACTTTAAGAGAGAAAGAGGGAACTGAAATATGTTAGGGGTAAATCAATTTGATTATGTCAATGATAACTGTAAATTATGTGTGATAAATGAATCTTTTATAAAGTTGTTCAATAAAAGGGAAATATCAAAAAAAAATGTGTAATTAATGTAAAATAAACATCAAGATCATATAAAGTTCAAAAATTTCAAATCAAAAAACAAATAAAAGAGAACATACCTTTTAGATAACAGTGTTTTTATATATGAAGGAATAATAGAAGATAAATTGAAGGTGAATTAATTGAAGTTCAGTTACAGTTTAAGTTGTGGTAATGATCTGTAGGAACAACAATTAAGAGATGAAAAAGAAGTAGAATAATATAAGAGCCGGAACCTGTTTGAGTGGTAATGCGGGAAACCTGACAGTTATATAGAAGAGACACTGGGTATAAGTTGGGAAGACTAAAAAACAGTATATAGGTATTACAACAATTCGAATAGATTTTGAAATAAGTTGAGATGTTGAACTGGCCCTTTTCCAGGGCTGTGCATGTGGTGGCGGCGCCGCAGCGTTCAGTTGGGCCAACAGTTTTGTTGAGTGCCGAGTGGTGTTGGATTTGGATTAGGGATTAGGGAGGAGAGAGGGATTGTAGCCATCCATAGGGCAAGGATTAAGGGGGGGGGGAGGTTTAGGTTGAGGGTACTTAGCAATAGTATATATCAGGTTTCATAATTCTATTTCCTACAACACAACACAACACAACTAATACAACAGATCAGGGAAATGGAAATCGATGTGGACAAAAATTATATTATAATCAATAGTTTGTTGAGAGTGGGAAATCGAGGCGCGTTCAGGTCGACGTTGGACTCTGATAGGAGTCGAACGACGCGACACGAAGCGCTACGCGTATTTCCAATTTTCCCAGGGCTGCACAACCAAGCACGTGACTACTTAGCTGGAAAAGGTGTACGGATTAGTGTTGGTAACTTTAAACTTTTCATCTTGTCTTGTCTTGTGTAGTGTAGTATAGTAAAAAATCAATGATAAAGGCGTTTAATATATTTCTTTTAGATTTAATCATTATTTTTTATAAAGTCAAGATGATAACACATTTAATCAAATTTAAATTAGATTTTCTTTGATTATTGAACTGTTTGATAAATGTTATATTATTATATTAAATATTACCAAATGTTAATCTTTGTGTAAAATTGGCACCACGTTTACGCACAACGGTTCAATCAATGTAAACTGATTGTAAAATTCATAATTACAAAATTATTTGGTAATTTTAAAAAGGTATCAGAAGACTTCTGATGACATCTATTTATCAGTTTGTATACTGTTCGGAGACACTAGTACCGATACTTCTAGAAAAACTCCATCAAAAACCCACCTATCACATTTAAGGAACAGGCGTGCTTCTTGTGTGTGAGTGTGTGAATTTTGAACCTTTTCATTTTTGCCATTCTTACAATTATACTTACCATTTTAATCATTTTTACAAGTTTCTATATTATTTCCCATCTTTTTCAATTGGAAATTGATTTTAACTAATAAAAGAATGTCTTCTCCAGATCAACTGGTTGAATCAATGGCGTACTCCGTTATCGGATCAAGTACCGAGACTGTCATATCTACAACAACAGAAACAATTACAAAATCGGTAGACCCAATTGTACTACAACAAGATATTATTGATGAGGCATCACTCATATCAAGAGCAGTTTGGTATATTTCATGGCTTGTAGTTAAACTAATTTCAAAAGTGTTGTACATTGTTCCTGCAACTGTGTTTTCCATCTTATCATACTCTTTTCAAGTTAATTTATCATTTTCTTCCATTTTTTTCATGGTTTTGATTACTGCTGCTTCAACATATGCATTTATTAGATATAAATATTTAACAGTTTATTCAAGATTACCAGAAGAACCAAAAAGGCAAGAACCAATCATTGACACATTTTTAGAAAATTCCAGAGAAGAAAGAAGATCAAAACTTAGTTATTTAGATGAGTTTTTATCTGCTATAAAAATCTTTGGTTATTTAGATAAACCTGTGTTTCATGAATTAACAAAATCAATGCAAACTCAAAAACTAGATGCTGGTGAAATTGTATTTTTAGATGATTCAACATCTGGATTTGCCATTTGTGTTGAAGGTGTGATTCAAGTTTATTGTAAAATTGGTGATGATAATGCATTAAGAAATGGTACTACTGTTTTCAATTCAACAATTACTGAAAACTCAAAAGATACAGTTGTAGTAGATGGTGTTAGATATCAACTGTTGAATATAATCAAGAGTGGTGCTCCTTTATCATCACTCATTGGTGTCTTGAATATGTTAACTGGTGTTGATAATAATGCTCTTATAGCTACTCCTAATCATGCTTCATTGGCTCAAATTGATGATTTTACTTTAGACAATAGTGAAAAAGTCATTGGATGTGTTTCACCTGGTGATACACCTTCTTTTAATTCAACTAAAGTAAGCGGAACACATACAACTCCTGAACTAATTGCAATCCCAAGTGATAACTGTACCATTTCAATTATTCCAAGACAGAGTTTTTCTAGATTGGCTGGTAAATATCCAAAAGCAACATCTCATATTGTTCAAATGATTTTAGCTAAGCTTTATAGAGTCACTTTTCAAACTTCTCATAATTATCTTGGATTAACTCCTGATATTTTAAAAACAGAATCCAATTTGAATAGCTCTGCTTCTTTTAATATACCAAAATATCTTTATGAGAGCTTAAACAAAAATGATGATTCAGACGTTGGGGCAGAGATCAAGACACCTTTGAAAAAAATTAGACACAATAAAAATAAAAATAAAAAAAGACCACATAACCTGGACTCAGATATTTCACCTTCAAGACGTCCTTTGTCTTCTACTACAAATAGTTTTACTGGTGCTCTCCCCAATTCAGGAACTCGTAGTACTAGTAGTAGTGCAACAAGATTTAGAGATCAATTTTCTGATACTGATGAAAGTGTAGCTTCAGATGCAGTTAGTGGTATGCCATCACTAACTAGAAAGATAACAAGTAATCAATCAAGATATTTTGAATTGAATTCAAGAAAAGCCACTAATCCAGGCGACTTACTATCTAATGCTCCATTAACTCGTACCACTGAGACTACTCCTATTATTGCGAAAACTCCAAATAGTTTTAATTTCGAAGAATTAAGAGATATTACGTTCAGTGCAGATGATGAAGAAACAGAAAATTCAACTTTGCGTGCTGCTATCTCTGATAGTTTATGTCAATTGATTGGAATTGATAAGTCTAGTTTAATGATTTACGAATCCCAAAGAAATTTCGTTAATAGTAGATCTAGCTTCAGTTCTCCTATGATCTCAGGATTATCAGTTATTGGAAAGAATGATGCTGGATCAAAAAATATGGGTAGTTCAGGGGGACTATTTACTGGATCTAGTAGATTGCGTACTTTTTCAACAACCTCAATGAAATCTATAGTCAATGAAGATATAGAGCATACAAGACAACAAGTTGAATATAAAGCGTACATGGATTTTGAAAATATCAAACAAGAAGTTGCCGATGAATTAAAGATCTTTCATTATTCAAAAGGAACCAAATTGATCAAAAGCGATGAACAAACTCCTGGATTATATTATGTCCTTTCTGGTAGGCTAGATACTACATACATGAGAAAAAAATATGATGATGATTCACAATTAACATCCCCAACATTAAAGAAGGAGAATCAGTTTGAAGAAGAATGGTTGAATGAAGTTACCCAAGGTGGCATAGCAGGATATCTAGGAACTTTGATTGGTTCTAAATCGTTCGCCAATGTTACTGCTTCAACAGACGTTGATGTCGCATTTTTAAGTAGAGATTTCTTTGATGTTGTGATTCAAAAATATCCAAATTTTCAACTAGCAATTGCTAAACACTTGTTAAGTGTGCTGGATAAGAAGTTATTTTTGACTGATTACGCTCTGGAGTGGGTTCATGTTCAAGCTGGAAATTCATTATATATTCAAGGTGATCAAGCTAATGGTATTTATATTGTTTTAAATGGTAGATTTAGATCAATTAAAGAAACTAAAGAGGAAATCTCTAATGGCCATTTATGCAGTATTGTTGGTGAACATGGTCAAGGTGAATCATTGGGAGAAGTGGAAGTGTTGACCAAATCAAAAAGACTAACAACTGTTGTAGCAATTAGAGATTCTGAATTAGCTAGAATCCCAAGAACTTTGTTTGAAATGATTGCATTAAGTAGCCCTTCAATTATGATTAATGTGTCTCGTATTGTTGCAGAACGTGTTTCAAGAGCAGCCAATGATAAAGATTCCTATAATTCGATCAATCCAGTTATTTCTCCACATATTAGAGATGAGCCATTAGTGCAAAGCTTTAATAATTTTAGAACAATTACATTGCTACCTGTTAAATCCGGTATTCAAGTTACTGAGTTTGGTGAGAGATTGGCAACAGCTTTAGAAAGTACTGGAAAATCAGTTAATGTGTTATATCAATCGTTGGCATTATCCAGACTAGGTAAGTATGCATTTGATAAGATTGCTAATTTAAAACAAAGTGGCTTCTTTGCTGAATTAGAAGATAAATATGATATTGTTTTATATCTTGTTGATACACCAGTTAGTTCAAATTGGACCAAGACTTGTATTCAACAAGGAGATTGTATTTTATTGTTGGCAGATGCTGCTGGATCTCCTGATGTTGGTGATTATGAAAGATTGTTGGTAAAGTCCAAAACTACTGCTAGAACTGAGTTGATATTAATTCACCCAGAAAGATATGTGGAACCTGGTTTAACAAATAAATGGCTTAAAAATAGAATTTGGGTTCATTCTCATCATCATATTCAAATGCAAGTTATAAAATCATTAGCTGAAAGTAATCCAGGTGATGGTATTTCATTACCTGGACAAAGATTTGGCCCTCATAATCATAAAGATAACATTTTTTCTGATAAGCTTAACAAAGTTAGAAATACAGTTGGTAAAATTATGAATGATAGTGAATTCTTACAAATTTTAAAACAAACTAAAGATTCATTAAGATCTAGAAAATATTATCAACCTATGCAAGCTCACAAAGATGATTTCATGAGATTGGCTAGAATTTTGACTGGTCAAGCTATTGGTTTGGTTTTAGGCGGAGGTGGTGCAAGAGGTATTTCTCATGTAGGTGTAATTAAAGCATTAGAAGATAATGGAATACCAGTCGATATGATAGGTGGTACTTCAATTGGTGCTTTTGTTGGTGGATTATATGCCAAAGATTATGATTTCGTTCCTGTTTTTGGTAGAGCCAAAACATTCGCAGGTCGAATGGCTTCTATTTGGAGATCGCTTATGGATTTAACAATCCCTTTAACTTCATACATTACAGGGCATGAGTTCAACAGAGGTATTTGGAAAGCATTTGGAGAATCTAGAATTGAAGATTTCTGGATTAAATATTATGCTAATTCTACTAATATCACTGAATATTTAATGGAGATTCATACTAGTGGTTATGCATGGAGATACATTAGAGCCTCAATGTCTTTAGCTTCGTTATTACCTCCCATTACCGATAACGGTAACATGTTATTAGATGGTGGATACATTGACAACTTAACTGTTCAAGAAATGAAAAGAAGAGGTGCTAAATTGATTTTGGCATGTGATGTTGGTGCCCCTGAAGACAGAGCTCCTATGGATTATGGTGATTCTTTAAGTGGTGCCTGGGCATTATTCAATAGATTGAATCCATTTTCCAACCACCCTAATGTCCCTACAATGGCTGATATTCAAATGAGATTGGCTTACGTTGCTTCAGTCAACGCTTTGGATAAAGCCAAGAATACTGAAGGTTGTATTTATTTGAGACCACCAATTGAAGAATACGCTACTTTGGATTTTGGTAGATTTGATGAGATTTATTCTGTTGGATTAAAATATAGTGATGCTATACTGGAAGATGTGAGCATTAAAGAAAAATTACAGGGGTGGAAGAACAAGAAGAAGGAAGTTGATAGAGGTCGCATTTTAGGCAGAAGAAATTCTATTTAATTGTTTCAATTGCTGTTATTTTTTCTAACTTAGAAGTTTTGATTGTTTACCTTGGTCATTCAAATTCATATTTTGTTCTGATTTATTTTGATTTATTTACATATTTTTTTTATCCTGTATATGGTTTAATGATTAACAATGATGTCTCTTTCTCTGCATTCATATTTTAACTTTTTGTAAAAACTTAATTTATATTTCAAATATTTATTTTATTATTTAAATTGGAAGGAATTGTAATATACATAACAGGCAATATATAAAAGAAACTGTTGACTGAAAAGAGATTCAAAAAAGATCACACGTTACTTGCATCAGTAGCTAATATGACAGAATCACCTCTAACAAATATCATATCAGATTTTTTGGTGGTGGATGTGATATCCTTTGTGCTTTCATTTAAAGCAAATATTGTTTCAGTAGCATCACTCAATATAATATTACAGTGAGAATCATAAGCCTATATTAATAGAAAGATAGTTAGTATCTTGAAATGATCTATATAATTGTATATTTAATTGTCATTGAAGTAACATACATGTAATCTTCCAACCATTTCTCTACCACCTCTTAACTTAATGTAAATTTGTTCATCTAGACAGAATTTTATAAGGTCTAGTGGATCTGACGAAGAAACTGATGATGTAACCGCTGCACTCATTTTGGCTATTATGGGGTTCAAGTTCAAGTTGATTGTAATAGTATCAGCATCTTCTCATAACAATTTGTCTGTTCGAATTCGATTTTAAATCTCGTTGAAAATAGGCAGTACGCAACACCAGCCACAAACAATTGAATATACCCTGCGCCACCTTGTTTTTGACTTTTCTCGACCTATTGTCATTTCAAATAATTCTTTTCATTTAGATAAACAGGGCCCGATTATTAAAATCAATATATATAAACCATAAATAACCAAACTGAATGGCATCTTCAACCGATAACAACGTTGATAAAGAGAGTCTAAATTTCCATTGCTTGGGGGGTGGTAATGAAGTTGGTCGTTCGTGTCACATAGTTGAATATAAGGGTAAAGTGGTTATGCTTGATGCTGGGGTTCATCCAGCTTATTCAGGTGTAGAATCGTTACCATTCTATGACGATTTTGATTTGGCAAGAGTTGATATATTACTTATTTCTCACTTTCATTTGGATCATGCTGCATCGTTACCTTATGTGCTTCAGCATACTAGTTTCAAGGGAAGAGTGTTTATGACTTATCCTACTAAAGCTATCTATAAATGGTTATTAAACGATTTTGTTAGGGTCACTAGTATTACAGATAACAGTGGAGATGGAAATGTTAATGCATTTTTATATACAGATGAAGATTTAAATCAGTCACTTGACAGAATAGAAACAATTGATTATCATTCTACGATTGAAGTTGATGGTATACGGTTTACTGCGTACCACGCAGGCCATGTTTTAGGTGCCGCAATGTTTTTTGTTGAAATGGGTGGCTTGAAATTTTTGTTCACGGGTGATTATTCAAGAGAAGAAGATAGACATTTAAGTTCAGCTGAAGTTCCTCCAACTAGACCTGATTTATTGATTACTGAATCTACGTTTGGTACCGCCACTCATGTTCCAAGAATTGAAAGAGAAACTAAACTAACTCAAGTGATACATGCTACTTTACAGCAAGGTGGAAAATGTCTTTTACCTGTTTTCGCTTTAGGTAGAGCTCAAGAGATCTTGTTGATCTTAGATGAGTATTGGCAAGAACATCAGGATCTACAAAATTTTCCGATTTTTTACGCTTCTGATTTAGCCAAGAAATGTATGGCAGTTTATCAAAGGTACATTAATATGATGAATGATAATATTAGAAAAAAGTTCACTGAAACCAATAACAATCCATTTCATTTCAAATATATCAAAAATATCACAAATTTTGAAAAGATGGATGATTTGAATCCCTGTGTTATAATTGCATCTCCTGGTATGCTACAAAATGGTATATCTAGAAAAGTTTTAGAAAAATGGGCACCACATCCTGAAAATTCATTAATTATGACCGGTTATGCAGTTGAAGGTACAATGGCCAAAAACATTTTAACTGAACCATCTGAGATTCCATCAATTCATGATCCTGATGTTCTGATTCCTAGAAAGATTCATGTTGAGGAAATTTCATTTGCTGCTCATGTTGATTATGAACAGAACTCAGAGTTTATAGAGCTAGTCAATCCCAAAACCATTATTTTAGTGCATGGTGAATCCAATCCAATGGGTAGACTTAAATCTGCTTTGTTGTCTAAATATCAAAAGTTGAAAAATACAGAAGATGAAGTCAAAGTGTATAATCCTAGAAATGGATCCAAGTTATCTCTAGAATTCAAAGGAATTAAAGTTGTGAAAGTAATGGGCCAATTAGCAACTTCTCTACCAAAAGATAAACAAATTATTAATGGTGTACTAGTTCAAAAGAATTTTGATCTAAATTTATTGAAAGTTGAAGATCTTCGTGATTTTTCTGGATTAACCACCACAATAATCAAACAAAGACAGTCTTTACGTTGTAATGCTAACAAAAATTTAATTAATTGGCAGTTCACTCAAATGTTTGGTTTTGTTAAAGTTATAATTGATGTGCCAGAAGAGTATGCTTTTGAGGTTATGGGATCTGTTCAAGTCACACTAGAAGAAAAAAGAGGCCTAGTTACTGTTGAATGGCAATCTGGTATGATAGAGGATACAATTGCTGATTCCGCCATTGCTATCTTATTAAGTTGTGATGCTTCTCCTGCATCAGTCAAAATATCATCAAATCAACATGATCACAACCACAATCACAATCACTCTAATACTGAAGTGAAACAGGAGTCAGATGACATTATTATGAAAAATGAAAACGATGATATAACAGCAATTGCATTTAAAAATGAATTCGACAACATTCCTGAATTACATGCAGACCATAGAGAATCCACAAGGCTGGAGAGATTATGCGATTTACTGACTGTTCAATTTGGTGAATCCTTTACTAGTTTTCCAGACGAAGATTATGGTGTTGTCAAAATAGGTAAGAATGAAGCAAGAATTGATTATCACGAATTCAAAGTTGTGTGTAAATCTGCCCCTCTGAGAGGTAGAGTTGAAGGTGTTTTAAGCAGAACTTTGGATTTGGTTGCTCCTTTGTCTCATGAATAAAAAAAGCCTTTAATTTCGAAAGAAATATATATTGGTTTCTGAATTTAATTGTATATATATAGAGTTTTAATTTTATTCCAAGTTTTTATTTTTATTTTCATTTTTTTTGCTTGCTGTTTGTTTTCTGCATGTACAGTTTTTGGTATTCCTGCCATTCTTTGCTAACTTACTTTACTATCATCTTTTTCAAAACTATAAAACCTATAATACTAAACACAAAATTTATAAAAACATGGATCCTTTTGCCAGAGTTCAACAGTTGCTAAGCAAGCTTTTAGTATTGAGTTATAAGAATTCAAAGGTTCAGTCATACAAATTATAGGGATGATATTATATAAACATGATATTGAGAGATACGGAAAGTCCAAAGATAACAAAGCAAGAACTTTCTAAATAAATAAATGAGAAGGAAAAGGAATCTTAACAAGAAGAGAATAGTAATAATAATAATAATAATAATAATAATAATAATAATAAAGCTCAGCAGAACAGAAAGAAAGAGCTGCAAAATAAATAAAACAAAGCAAAAATAATGTGAAACAATAAAACAGCACGTAAATAATATATTACACATAAACCGTAAAATAAATCAATAATCCAAATGAGACCCGCAAAAGAAATAAATAAAAAAGCAACAAAATTGAGACTTCAGAGGGAGAATAACATAACCATAATATAAACAAGAAGCTGAAAAGGATATATTAACTAGTGGAATTAATATTATACGCGTCAAATTCAAAAATGTGTTTATCCACCCAATCACAACCGGTTTCAGAACTAGGACTTAATGCGTCCAAATCACCATCAAACATTAAATTGAAATCAATTTCATTCATTTCGTTACTATTATCGAGACCAGGTGTATTTTGATTACCCATAATTTGTGGTTGTTCCATGATTGGCGGAAAATCTCCAGATCTCACTGGAGTGTTAAACCCAGTGGTTGGTGGATCATTAAATGAAGATGCTGTATCTGAACCAGTAAATAGATCAGTTGTATTTGTTCCTGAATCAGTTATAGCAAGTGTTGATGCTGATAATTTTGTGATATCACTCATATGTGCTGATCTTGGAGATCGCTGTTTGACTGTAGGAGGAAGTGTTATTCCGGAATCTATTTGAACTGACTGATGTGGTTGATGATGATGCGGTTGTTGCTGTTGTTGAGTATCTGGTAGACTCAATTGAACTCTTTTAAATAACTTTGGAGAAACTTTGATAAGAGTATCTCTAATATGTGAGGTCAATTTATTTGATAAAGCCCAATGTCTAGAAATTTGAAAGATACCACCCAATTCAAGTTTGATATATTCTGTATAAATATCTAATTCATCTTCACTGATACTATTCTTCAATGAGTTCAAACTTTCTGAATCCTCATCCAAAACTTGCAAACTTGATTCAACCCAAGAATATGCACTCAAATGAACTAAACAGGAAAATGCTAGAGCGCAGGCTAAAAATGGTGTTCTTTGTAACACCTTAGCTGAATTTGTATCTAGTAAGGATTTAACAACAGAGGATGCAGAATCGATTGTTTTTCTAGTTTCTATAATTTTTCTAGAATCAACCTCTTGCTTTTTCAAAGATTGACAATTATCAGTAACACCTTCCTCGTCTGAGCATCTTGGATGTCTCGAAATATCAGGTCTCCATAGATAGGAAAATGGTCTATGAGTAAAAATCTTTGCATAGTTAACTAACATAATGGATTGATGAACACCTTCATTAACTTGTCCATTAACATTAACTAAATAAGGAGCTTTGAATAGATCCGGGTTTTCTATTCTCATCTCCCAGTTTCCAATAGCCGCAGACATATGAACCAAATGAGTTTGGATTTCTTTATTTGCTTGAATGGCAACATTCAATTTGATAGCATCATTGACTAATTTACAAGACTCTGCTCGACTTTTGTAGTCAAAAGTCGTTAATGGAATCGTTTTAGGATAAAAACATAACATTTTCTGTGTTGCTAACGCAGAAGTTGTTTGTCCAGAAGCAGTACCACTCAATGTATCAAAAAAGTAAATTTCCCATAAAGTTCTTCTAACCATATCTTCCATTATATCCTTGGGTATATTTGCTGTTCTTCTAGAGGATGTCAATTCATTTAATATGTTCTTGGAGTCACCTTCGGATGGAGTATGCATTAGATTTATACCAGTTTTAACTTTATCATTTGTTTCGGTAACATACCCATTAACATCCATGAAAACAGGAGGAATATTATCTTGATCAATCATATTTATTCCTAATTCTAATGCTAAAGACACCAAGGTCTCTCTTAATAGGGACGATAAATCATGTAACGAAGAAATATGAGAAACCATTGATACCAGTAAGACAGCTTGTAAAGAAATGAAATCTTTTCCCACTTGCTTTGTATATTCTAAAATATTTGTGATCAAGAAGTTGACCGTTTCAACATCTTTAGAATAAACAGAACTAGATTGACCATCACCAATCAATTTCATAGCCAACAATAAATCATATTTGAAAGGAATTGAATCTAGGTAAATCATAACATTGTCTCTATGAGGCATGAAAGGGTGGATTTTATGGAAAAAATTGTAGTATGTGTTGACAATGGAACTTATATCTAAATTTCTGACTAATGCTGGAGATATATAATACTCCGAAGGATCTGATTTCAAAAATTTCGGATCGAAAACAATATCAATGGCTAATTTTTCTTTTGAGGCATTGAAAGTTGGATGGAAATCAATACCTCGTTTCTTCTTTTCAGGTATCTTAACCCCTGTAAGACAAGGTGGTAATTTGTTATAAGTTTCTCTTTCCAAGCATTGACTTTTACAAACATCTCTATCTGCCAGATCAGGAACCTCATTTTTTACACAAGGTAAAATAAAGCCATCGATGGCATCACTATGTTTATTCTTGGTTGTCTTAGAGGAGGAGGCTGATCCATCTTGTAACTTTTGTTTTTTTGTGGAGACACCTTTTTTTCTTGAGCCACCTCTATTGGACTTAACATATTGACAATCTCTATTAAACTTCAAACATCTTGAACAAACAGGTCCTCTTCCATCACACTTTAAATGCCTACTTCTGCATTCTAAACAAGCTCGAGAGACATGCTTAATATCTGAACGATCTTGATGGTCTTGAATTCTATCACTGGTAAGAGGAGCCATAGTAAATACTAAATTTTAAATTAAGGTTGGATCTTTAGATTTATTCAGTTGGATTTATAAAGGGTATTGAAAAAATTTTGAAACCAAAAACTATGAGAACAAATTGAAAACTAAATGTAAATTCAAACCAACTACTGTACTGAGTTAATCGGTCAGGTCTTGCTGATTGAAAAGGATCAAGATAAATCTAGCACAAGTGTACTAATTCAATTGCTTCTTATGCTCTTAAAATATTTTGTAGGAGCCAGTGTTTTGAATCAGATATCAAGGAAACCAGATGAACAGCTGTGGGGCTCAAATGGAATATAAGTTATTGATACAGAGAACTGTGGTGTCTTGTCTGATTAAGGGATGCTTGTATCAGATGGTAAAGAGACGCTTTGTTTAAAACAGTTTTGCTCAAACAGCGAGTTTTCAAACCCCGATACCAACAGACAGAATTTTAAAAAGGCGCATGCGTGGCTGGTGACTTTGCAAATCCGTGGCTGGTAACATGCATTAGAATTTTCACAGGGTTTATCAATGATAAATTATATCTGGTCTATATGGTTTGATCTTAAGGTGGAAACTCCCACTGGAAAATACAATAATGACAAAGAAGAAACAGGTGACATCCAATCCTATTCCAGTAACTGAATCTAAAGGGAAAAAAGGAAAAAAGAAAGATGACAATGAGCAGTTACCACCGTTGGCTAAAAAACCAACTGGAAGAACAGTGGTTGCTCAATCTTCAAGTTGGACAGGTAAATTACCAGGATCATTACTTCATGAGCATTGCCAAAAACAAAAATGGAATAAGGTAGAATATGATATGCGTCGTGTAAAAGATGGGTTCATAGGTACTGCTGTTTTGTCTTGGAAAAATCCTAAAACTCAAGAAGTACTAGAGATTAAAATGATACCCAATAAAAATATAATCAAGCCTCAAGAAACACCTTTGGAGGCACGTCACTTTGCTGCTACATATGCTCTACATCGTATTGCTTCAGATAAGAATATGCAAATGATCTTGCCTCCAAATCATAAGACTGTTTGGGCTGATTTAGAAAATTTAAGAAAAACTTTAGTGAAAAGTGATTCACAAAAAGCTAAATTAATGTACTGTTCTAATCCATTTGCATCCATGCTTGAATTAAAAAAATTAGAAGATAAAAATAAAATTCAACTAGAAGCGAAAAAAGCAAGTGAAGAAAAGGTTAAGAAACCAACCATAGCGATTGGGTCTTCAGTTACACCTTCTACAGATAAGAAATACAACTCGAAATTATCTTGGTCAAATAACAGTAAAGCTACTCAACTTTCTTCATTTGATAAGACCTTGTTACTTCAACAAACAAGGTTTCCAAGAAAGGTTTGGGATGAAACTATATTTATTGATTTAAATCCTGATTTAAGAAAACAGATCGAGGATTCAATCAAGCACCATATTAATTGGGTTCAAGAATTACCATCTGAAAAAAAATTGGAATCATCTGAATATTCTGACCTATTATTAAAATTAGGATTCAAATCAATTCATGTTAAAGAATCATTACAATATACAAACAGTTTCCAAGATAGTTTAGATTGGTTGATTTTACACATTCCTGATGATGATTTACCTCCAGTTTTTGTGAAATCTCAAAAAGATTCAAAAATTCAATTGAAATTAGTTAAGAAAGATATTAAACTAGAATATACTATTCAAAGATTAACTCAAGGTGGTTTTAGTGCAGATGATGTGACTGCGATTTTGGAAAAAAATAACTGGAATGAAATCAAAGCAGGGGTTACCTTATCCAACGAATTAGTTGATTATGCTCCAACTGAAATATTGGAAGGGGCAGAAGGTCTTGAAATTTATGATCAATGGAAAGAAGAAATTGAAGGTTTGAAGTCAATCTATGAAGCTGATAGATTTATTGAAACCACAAATAAAGACATTGTTGAGATTGTTTTGAAGCCTAGCAATAAAAGGCTACAGAATGTTTTAAGTTTAAGGGTGTATAAATCAGATCATTATCCGAATGATTTAGCTGGGCTTCATTTGATTGTGAAAAACTCAAGTGAGCATAGGCTGGCTAATTATATCAAAGTTAGTATCGTTACACAGCTATCTAATTATCTAATTAATGAGGTTGGCGCTCTAGGTGTGCCCTACATCTTTTCTTGTATTGATTGGCTTGAAATGAATTTGGAAACTTTAGTGGAAAACCCAGGACCTTTATATGATCCTAGTGCTAACTTAAAGAAACAGATAAATTCAGATAAATCCAATAACAACAACGGTGTAAGAAGAAATAACAAATCTAAAAATGGAAGTAGACCAGAAAGATCAATCTCTGATGTTGATATTCTATCAAATGAATATAAAAAACGTCAATCTTCTTCAAGTTTTAAAGACTCTGTTGTTGAAAGATCTAAATTGCCGGCATGGAAAATGAAGGATAATTTGGTTAAGATTATTAATTCTAATAAAGTTTGTTTAATAACTGGTGAAACTGGTTCCGGTAAATCTACCCAAATTGTTCAATTTATTTTAGATGAACTAAATTCCAAAGGTGATTTTAAAACAAACATTGTCTGTACTCAACCTAGACGTATTTCTACAATTGGTTTAGCAGACAGAATATCCGAAGAAAGAGTTACCAAATGTGGTACTGAAACTGGTTATATTATTAGAGGTGAAAATAAAACTAGTAAAGACACAAGAATTTCTTTTGTAACAACTGGTGTTTTGTTAAGAATGATTCAATCATTAACTGGTAATAAAAATGGTAAATCAAATTCATCTGATTTGAATCTTTTCAAAAATTTGGGATATATTTTTATTGATGAAGTTCATGAAAGATCAATTGATAGTGATTTTTTGTTAATTATTTTGAAAAGGATCATCAATAAATTTCCGAATTTGAAAGTAGTTTTAATGTCTGCTACCATTGATATTAATGTTTTTAATGATTACTTTGATTCAACAATTTCTCATGCTCATATTACCGGTCGTACTTTCCCAATTACTGACTATTATTTAGAAGAAATTTTAGATGATTTACAATTTAAAATTACTAATAATGATGGAGAAGAGCTTCAACCAAAAGCTGATTCGAGATTTTTTAAAGCTGGTAATATCAATTATAATTTAATATTACAATTAGTTGAAAAAATTGACAAAGATTTACAATCAGAAAATAATACTGGATCGATTTTAATTTTCTTACCTGGTATAATGGAAATTAACAAATGTATTAGAGAATTATCATCAAATTCTAAATTCTGGTTATTACCTTTACATTCTACATTGAGTTCATCTGATCAAAAACAAATATTTAACAATCCACCGCCAAATAAAAGAAAAATTGTTGTTTCTACAAATATAGCTGAAACATCTATTACTATTCCTGATGCTGTCGTTGTTGTTGATGCTGGTAAAGTTAAACAAGTTCATTATGATTCTAAGGCAAATACTACTAAATTATTAGAAAGTTGGTGTTCAAAAGCAGAAGCTGGTCAAAGAAGAGGTAGAGCAGGTCGTATTAGAAATGGATTTTGTTACAAATTATTTACCAAAGAAATTGAAAACGAGGTTATGTTAAAATATCCTATTCCTGAAATTAAAAGAACAAAATTAGAATCTATTTATTTAGTTGTTAAATCAATGGGTATTTCAGATGTTTTTGAATTTTTAAAATTAGGTTTAGATCCACCTTCTTTAATTAATGTTGATAATGCTAAATTTGCATTAAGTGAAGTTGGAGCATTGAATAACCATGATGAATTAACTAATTTAGGCTCATATTTGTCTATGATTCCTACAGATTTAAGATCAGGTAAATTATTAATATATGGTACTTTATTTGGATGTTTAGAGAGTTGTTTAACTTTAGCATCCATATCAACTACTGGATCACCATTTATGACAAGAAAAGCGGAAAGTAGAGATGAAGTTAAAAGAATTCAAAGTGAATTTGGTAAAGGAAATGGAGATTTAATTGCTATATTAAATGCATTTAATGAATATAATGGTGAATTTGATACTTCAAGGCATAAAAGAAGATTTTTAGATGATAATTATTTATCTTATTTAACAATGAGTGATATTCAATCTACTAGAGTCCAATATTTATCTATTTTGAAAGAATTAGGTTTTATCCCATATGGATATTCTTCATCTAGAAGTAAGTTGAAAGAATTTTCTAGTTTTAATAGAAATTCCAATAATGTTTCAATTCTTAAAGCATTAGTTACATCTTCTTCATATCCACAAATAGCAAGAGTTCAATATCCAAATCCTAAATTTTTGGCTAGTGCATCAGGTTCAGTTGCATTAGATCCAGATTTAAAGAAAGTTAAATTATGGATTAGAAATGAAGAATTTATGAAATCTAAATTAAAAAATACAGATCCATTAAAAGATGAAAAGGACAGACCATTACCAGCCACAAGAGCTTTTTTACATCCATCATCATCATTATTTAACTCCAATAGAAATGAAGAATTAAGTGAAAATGATATTACAACTGATGAAAATGGTAATTATATTTTTACACCATCTATTAATTCATCTTCCTCAAGTAATAATAATTTAAGCTCCTCATTCATTTCATTTAATCATTCACAAACAACATCCAAATTATATTTGCATGATATTACTCCAACATCCATATTATCTGTGTTATTATTTGGTGGAGAAATTGGTTATGATTTAAGTTCAGTTGCTACAGGGAGAGCTTCTCCTGGTATAGTTATGGATGGATGGCTTCCAATTAGAACATGGTGTAAGAATGGTGTTTTGGTGACCAAATTAAGGCAACTGTTGGATAAAGTATTAGCAGACAGGTTGAATAACATTGGTAACAGTTTGGAGCAAGAACAGGATATTTTGGCTGCCGTGGAAAAACTATTATCTTATGAAGTGAAGTAATTAGTTACGTAAGCAGGCGCGTCTAGTTTTTAAAACGCGTCTCTAATTTTTTATAGAAATCCAAAAATTCAACAACGCCAAAAGAGATCAACGACGCCCTTTGAAGTAAGGAAGAGTATTGTATAGCACTGTAAAAGATAGGGAAAGTAGTACAGTTTAATTTATGTTTCCATTTAGGAGAACAGCTTTTATACATAATAGAACCACTCCAATCATACTTAATATGGCTGCTCAACAACAGACACTAGCCCGTTTTTTCGGGTCAAATAAGAATAAGAACAATGACTCCACAACATCTCCAAAGAAGAAAAGAGCAATTTCAGAAGACAATTCTCCTCAAAAAAAAATTAAAACAATTGCTCAAGTTGATGCTGAAATTCAAGAACATAAAAAAGCTAATGAATTAAAAGAAATTGAAGAAATAAATAAGATTGAAAATGAATTAAAGAAAGAAGATAAGGAAGAAGACGATAAAAAATTGAATCCTAAAACTATTATCAATTCAAATAAACAAATATTATATTCTCAATTAGTTGAAGTGTTTAATGAATTAGAACAAGAACCAGGTAGATTAAAAAATATGGCTGCAGCATCTAAATTTTTTTTAGAAGTTTTAGAATCTTATCAAGATGATTTAAAAAAAGCAGCAATAAATTTAACTCAAGTGACATATTTAATGATAAATAGACTAGGACCAGATTATGAACCAGGATTAGAATTGGGATTGGGTGAAACATTATTAATTAAAGCATTAGCTACATCAACTGGACGGTCAACACAAGATATTAAAAAAGATTATCATGAAAAAGGTGATATTGGAGTTGTTGCTAAAACATCAAGATCCAAACAATCAATTATGTTTAAACCTAAACCACTAAATGTTTCACAAGTTTTCAATAATTTAAAAGATATTGCATCATCAACAGGTAATTCATCACAAACCAAGAAGATTTCAATTATTACAAAAATGTTAACATCATGTGAAGGTGATGAAGCTAAATTTTTAATGAGATCATTAGAAGGTAAATTGAGAATTAATTTTGGAGAAAAATCAGTATTAATGTCATTATCTAAAGCAATAATTGAATTTCAAAAAACAAAAGGGGGATTAAAAAAACTGAACAACGAAGATATAGTTTTAGCAGAAGAACAAATTAAAGATTCATTTTCACAGGTTCCAAATTATGAAATTATTATTAAGAAATCATTAGATAATGGTATATTAAATTTATCTGAACATTGTGGATTAGAACCTGGAGTTCCTGTTAAACCAATGTTAGCTAAACCAACAAAATCAATCACAGAAATTCTTGATCAATTTAGTGATAATAAAGAATTTACATGTGAATATAAATATGATGGAGAAAGAGCACAATTACATTTATTAGAAGATGGAACATTAAAGATTTATTCAAGAAATTCAGAAGATATGACAGAGAGATATCCAGATTTAATTTCAGTTATGGATGAAATGAAATTAATTAATCCAAATATTAAATCATTTATATTAGATTGTGAATGTGTTGCGTATGATATTGAAAAAGATAAAATTTTACCATTTCAAATATTATCAACTAGAAAAAGAAAAGGAGTTAAAGAAGAAGATATTCAAGTTAGAATTTGTTTATTTGCTTTTGATATGTTATTATTCAATGGAGAAGTTTTAATTAGATTACCATTAAAATCAAGAAGAGAATATTTATATAATAATTTGAAGTTAATTAAAAATAAGTTTCAATTCGCAACAAAAATGGATTCAAGAGATATTAATGAAATTGATAACTTTTTAAATCAATCAATTAAAGATTCATGTGAAGGATTAATGATTAAAAGTGTTAATGGATCTGGATCATTTTATGTTCCATCTAAAAGATCTAATAATTGGTTGAAATTAAAGAAAGATTATTTAGATGGAGTTGGAGATTCTTTAGATTTGATTGTGATTGGTGGATATATAGGTAAAGGTAAAAGGACCGGAAACTATGGAGGCTTTTTACTTGGGACGTATAATCAAGATACAGGAGAAATTGAAAGTGCATGTAAAATTGGTACTGGATTTAGTGACGAAATGTTAGGAAAATTAGGTGAACTATTTAAGCCGAAAGAGTTA
The DNA here is from genome assembly GCA_003706315.3 of Ambrosiozyma oregonensis (nom. inval.). Taxonomy (NCBI): domain Eukaryota; kingdom Fungi; phylum Ascomycota; class Pichiomycetes; order Pichiales; family Pichiaceae; genus Ambrosiozyma; species Ambrosiozyma oregonensis (nom. inval.). Next base: position 33,482 of record PPKY03000048.1, read on the forward strand.
TCAAACCCGAAAGCATCAATTAATTTTGGAGGAGCTAAGCCTGATGTATGGTTTGAACCGGAAGTTATATTTGAAGTGAAGACTGCGGATTTAACAACTTCACCAGTTTATAAAAGTGGATATAGTTATTTGGATGGTGAAAAAGGTATATCATTAAGATTTCCTAGATTTATTCAAATTAGAGACGATAAAAATATTGAAGATGCAACTAGTAGTGATCAAATTGTGGAGATGTATCATAGTCAAGCTGTTTTACAACAATAAGAATTGTGATGTATAATAATATAATATAATAAAATTAATTGTTTATTCTATTAGTAGTAATTACCAAAAACGAAAAATAAAACAAGCGGCTGTTAAAAGCCCGAAAAAGATAACAAATTAGAAAAAAACAAAACAATTAAAAATTAAAAATTAAAGATTAAATAGGGTTAAATAAGCTTTTCTTAGCCAAGGACAATGCGAAAACTCTCGCTTATCAAAAGACAGTATAAGCGCTAGTTAAGGGTCTTGTCTTTTAAACATTGGGAGGGCACTAATGTAATGTAGTATTGAAAAAAAGTTGACAACAGATAATATTAAGTTTGATCTGAATATTTTGTGATTTACCCGTTAAATCCAGGGAGGCGCAATAAGAAGTTCTTTTTCTCTTTTCACTGACTCTTTTTTACTTTGGCAGAACCTCCGTTTTAAGACTGGGGGAATTACCCAGTTAGAGAATGAGATGCGCGGCTCAGGGGAGAAATTTGGAGCAGTTTCCAGGGGAGTTTTTCTCTCTCAGTGCTCGGCTCGCTCTAGAAATTATCTAAAAGATCTCTTCCGCAAACGGGCCAATTAAGCGCTCGAACAATGTTGAGAATCTCCACACCGATAATTCTAATTCCAATTTCCTATTTCCCATTTCCCATTTATCCATTTTCATCCATTTTTCAATTTGTCAGTTTGATTTGGTGTTGCTGTTGGTGCTGCAGGTGAATTTACAGTTGCAGTTGCAGTTGCAATTAGTCTAAGCTGGCTTACATCTTGGCCGATGTTTATTAACCTTTGGTTGGCTACCAGTGGCTGTACTCCGGACTAATAAAAATGAACATTCCTTCTCTCTTTCTCTTTTTCTTAACTATTTAAGAACATTCGAATTTCCAGTTTTCTTGAATCCTATTAATTGCTTTTAATTAGTTTTTTTTTATCAAATCTTAGCTAATCAAACATTTAAAATGGTTTCAATTAAATCTTTAGCCCCTACTTTTTTATTATTATCTCCAGCTTTATCTAGTTCTGCTCCTGCAAACAGTGATAGCCCAAAAAGAGCCGTTGCAATTGCTCATTTTGATAATGGTGAAACTGAAGGTGTTGTTGAGTTCTCTGCTGCCAAAAATGGTACCGTTAAAGTTTCTGTTGAAATTGATGGTTTACCTGAATCTGGTGGACCATTCTTATATCATATTCACGAAACCACCGTTGGTTCAAATGGTGATTGTGCCGACACTGGTTCACTTCATTTGAACCCATATAATGCTTCTTCTGCTGCTTGTAATACTCAAAAAAATGTGTCATATTGCGAAGTTGGTGATTTATCAGGTAAACATGGTACTATTAATGGTACAAGTTATCTTGCTTCTTATTATGATCCTTATTTATCTTTGAATCCTGATAATAAAGCTTTTGTTCTTGGTCATTCAATTACTGTTCATTTTGCTAATAAAACTAAGATTGCTTGTGGAAATATCTATAAGAAAAAAGAAAAGAAAATGGTTTGCTTTTATGAAGATGATGATGATGATGATGAAGATAGTGAATTTTCTTATGGTTCATTATGGTAAATTCATTCAATTGGTTTGATTCTATTTTATGCTTTTGTCTGTTTTACATAATACTTTAACATTACGGTACTACTTATTGTGTGTTTAAATCTATTTTCTTAATTTCTTTCGTTATTTTTAAAAATCAAATTGTTCACTTATGTGTTTTACTTATTCTTTTTTCTTTTAATAAACTCTTTAGAAACCCATTAATTCGTTTTAAATTATATCTCTTATTATGTCCATTATTATGTCTGCTCTAATATCTAATTGTAAACGACGATGACTTTGAAATTTGAAGTATTGTTACACTAAAATACTCTCTTCCGAGACATTTCCTATAGAACTGTAGCGCCTTCCTCTAAATTTAGTACTGCACCATGCTCAATGAAAACAATACTGAAATATTAAAACCATTTTCCAACAAATATACCAATTGGTTATTTCATTTATAAAATTTCCAATTATATAAAATGATGAAATACCCGATCTTTCAATAAAGCCAGTAAGAAAATTCAAAGTAGTGATCAACTCTCTTCTCTAAATCAATCCTTATCTATAAATATAAGCAATTAAAATTAAATAGTTTTCTAAGCATCTCTTATTATAAAAACAATGATTAGGATATGAAAAGAAATAAAAATAGAAGCTGTATATATTGATGACCGAGTCCCCTCATTTACGGTAGCTGCAATCTTGCCTTATGCTCCTATATTGCCTTTTGTTTGTTTTTCTGTGCAATTTTTTCACTTGAAGAAATTATATGGAATCTAATCTATTTCTTAAATAATCTGACGTAACCTAAAATAACATAGTTTAATATACTCCAATAATTGTTCGGTTTGAAAATTAAAGGGGGATAAATTATTAAATAAATTAAATAAATCACAAATCACAATCATTAAGTGATTCTTTTATTTCTAAATGTTTTATATCTGAATTTTTAATCAGCATTATTGATATTTACAAATATCATAAATATCACAGAAAAAAAAAGCTAATATTAGTTACGCTAGATTAATATTTAGTAGACCATTTTCAATACAATACAAGCCAAGCCCAGAAAGTCACGTGCCAATCATTTATCCTTGTCCTAGTTACTTCCTTATTCTGAAATAATTAGCCTTTGATTTAAAATTCCAGTCATAGAATTTTTGATTTGAAATAACGGTAAACTAAATGAGTGTATAATATTCAGATTATAATTAAATTTGAAAAAATTAGAAAACCAATCTGCTTAGCCAAACACCCCATAACAATCATAATAATTATGTAATTGAATTATTCAATTGAATAATTAATTGTAAAATTAAGAAACAATAGCTCAACTTAAGGCACTTTTAGAGGTCTTGAAAGGTCAGTGATGGAGCCATATCATATGAAAGGAGTACTGACTAGAAATTACAGACTAGGGTAAATAAACTGAACGATAAACTGTATCTATACCATTGTACTTAATACTTCAACTTTACATTCATTTACTTTGATTGATTCACCCTTATTTATGAACATCCAAAATATCCACAGTACCTATAAATATCTATAAATATGTAATTTTGATATATTTATCAATAACTCCGACTAAGGCTGGGTTGGGTGAATTGAAGATTTACTAAAGTTTCACAAATCCAGCCCTTAAGTGCCAGGTCCCAAAAGATTCTAATTCTCTAATTGATCAAGTTTTGTATTTTGTGTTTTGTGTTTTGTTCATTGTTAATGTTTAATAAATTCATTTAATTCATCCGACTTTTATAAAAAGTAAAACCTATTGAACAGTATAAATACTCAGTTATTTTCTTTCAAAATGTATAATCAATTAACAAAAATAGGAAGAAATCTAAACATTAAATCAAAAACTACAACTCTAATAAAATGCAATTTTCAATCAAAAACTTAACCCAACTATATTTTGGAATATCCCTTTGCTTATTTGGAACTACTACAGATGCAGCAGGTAAAGAAGCCTGTCAACGATGTGTTGACTGTATGCAAGCTATCAACTCAGAATTTTTCGGTGGTTGTCCAAAAAATTCAGCTAATACTGGAATTCTTACCGTTTGTGGAGTTTATGATTTTTGCACCTGGACCAAAAAAGCCAAAGTTAAACGTGACGAACATACTTATTTAGAAGTTGGTGATCAAATTTTATTCGATAAAAATTCAACAAATATTATTGTCACTGTTGATAATATCGTTGGCCTTAGTGAAGCTATCAATGAATCTGATGATATTGAAGATATTACAATTGTCAACTGGGATGATAACCAAGATGAAAAAGTCAAGCGTGAAGAGAATGAAGAATCTTATGAGTCAGGTGATTTAGGTTCTTCTGAAGATGATATTTTGAAAAGAGATTTAAGTAATTGTAACGCTGAATGGAAAGTTGCTCCCGCTTTAAACCCAACAACTACTGAAATCTGTTCTCCTGTTCTTATTAATAGTAACAGTCTTTTGATTTTACTTAACTTGTTTAGATCCAATGGTGGTTGCACTTGTGAGTAAGAAAGTTAATTTGCTTAATTTCTTCAAAATTTTTTTTGATTTTTTCTACTTATTTCAATCTATTATATGACAAGTTTTTAACATTCTTTTTCTTCCATATGTAACTTGGTTTTTGTTAAAGTTACTATTTTTATACTTTTCCTTCCAAATAGAATGAATATTTCTTTTATTAATATGCTCCCAAAAACATTCGCTAAAAATTTTAAGAGAAGAGAATCAAATTCACTGAGAAAATAAGATTATTAACTAGAACTTAAATTAAAAGTACCCATAGTAATTAAAAACATATTTACGAAATTGAACCAACAAAAAAAAAATATTCATAAGAAAACTAAATACAAAAAAATGCAAAGAGATATAATGAATAAAAATTTAATTCATATAAAAAATTCAAGCTAGAGTAGTAATTTGATCCTGATAAAAAAATATTGCAAAACACAAAACTGTATATAAAGAGTAACTCGAAGTTTGAGGAAGGTTTCAGATAAAACAGGTATAGGGTAAGAATCCAAACAATATATTGAACCAATATTGTATTGCATTTTTTTTCTTTTTCTTTTTCTGTTAAAATGTTTGAATGATAAGACATGATCAAGAAGAGTATAAATGAAGGAAGATAAGCTAAAATAGAAGGAAAAACTAAATAGAACGACGAAAAATTTCAAAACAAAGCAAGCAAACAAACATGTACTAATAATTAACAAAAAAAAAAATAACAAAAAACAATCAGGAATATAAAATGATAAGATTAAGGAATAAAAGAAACTAATTATAAACAAATATCAAAGATAGCAAAAAAAAATAAAAAGAAGTTTAAATGAGAAAAAACAATAAAACAAGAAACAAATAGAGTAGTCATATTTTAACATCAAAAATTTGGTAATAATAGCAATAAGACAAACAAAGAAAAGTGAATCAATAGTTAAAAAAACAAAGTAACTAAGCAGTTCCATTCGCATCAGTTAATCCTAACCCATTACCAACACCATGTATACCACTAACGGCAGAACCAATAGATCCAGTGGCAGAATGTCCACCAATAGAACCAGATGGAGGATGAGCACTACTAATCATAATACCCATTGGATTAGAATCAGGATATGGCTCAAAAACACCACTTTCACTTTCATTGTCATCTTGATCATCTTGATCATCAGAGTAATCATAAAATTGTTGTTCATCAACATCATTCACGACACCTCTTCTTCCACCATTTTGATGTCCATGAGGTCCAGTTCCTTGTTGTAATTGAAATTGTCTTGGTGTATTACCACATCTATCTTTACCAAAATTAATTTTACATCTATGATAATCATCATTACTTCTAATACCATCAATTGCTTTTATTGCATTTGAAATATTTGTGAAGTTAACAAAACAACAATGACGTTCTTCGAAAAAATTAATTTGTTCAATTTCACCAAATTCTTTAAAATCATTGTATAATTTATCTTTAGAGAATTCAATTTCATAAATTTTATCTAATCCACCAATGTAAATATTTCTTGAAGCACCATTTCCAACAGCTAAATTAACAGAATTAGGTAAAGAACCTGAATGTTTACCCCAACCAACTTTAATTTTTCTATTATGAATAATTAAACCATGTAATGAAGACATAGCATAAAATTGAGCTGCAGAAATTGGATCAATAAATGTAATAAAACAAACATGACGTTCATTAATTAATCTAATGTTTTGTAAAATACCACCTCTAACAACATTACAAATTTCTTCAATTGTTGAATCTGGATGTAAATTACCTAAATAAATGGTTCTATTACCTAAATTAGATGAGCCACCAGCACTAGTAGCAATTACGGCGGCAGCATTAGATTGTTGAACTAAAGCATTAGCAATCAGATCTCTATCAACTTGATTTAGTAAATTTTCAGAATTTGGATTCAAACCTAAATATTGAGCAGCATTATGTTGTTGAGTTTTAGTAATAAAAGCACATCTATCTTTACCATAAAAAACTTTACGATCTTTGTAATTATCAACTAATGGTAAACTTTGAACACATCTAATAGCTGCTAAAATAGAAGTGAAATGAACAAAAGCAATCTTTTTTTCAGATAAAATTTTGATTGTATCAATTGGACCATATTCTTCCAAATCTTGAACCAATTGTTCTTCAGTAACATCTTCATTTAAATTACCTAAATAAACATTTCTAGTTGCATTATATCTTGCAACACAAGAAGCAACAACTGGATGAACAGGAGTTGGTTTACCCCAACCAATCTTAATATCATGATTATTTATAGTTAATCTTTTTAAAATTGCATCAGAATGAAACAACATTGCTGAATTTTCATCCAAAAATGAAATAAAAGCACAATTTTTTGGAGGTAATAATTTCAAACTTTCAACAGTACCACTTCTAACATGATTTAATAATTCATTATAAGAAATATCCGATGGAATATTACCTAAATAAACAGTTCTTGAAGGAACACCTGAACTTCCAGGAGGAGCATGTTGATGACCTTGAGATAATGGAGGTTGTATTTGACCTGGAGTTGAACCAGGTGCAATATTTAACTGAGGAGTTAAACCAGCAGCAGAGGTTTGTGGTGGGGCACCTCCCATAAATCCATTATTTTGTTGAGGTTGTAATTGATGTTGTGGATAAACACCAGGTGGTAATTGATGTGGATGATGACCGGCAGCAGCTAGAATTGCAGCTTGATATCTTGGGGAAGACTGAAATTGAGCTGATCTTGATTGTTGTTGCATTAGAGGCGCAGTGGAACCACCATTTTGAATTTGTGAATTTGAAGGATCAGCATTAATGTCTAATGGATTAGCAAGCTTTGAATTACCATTTTGTTGATGTTGTTGATGTTGATGATAAAAGAAATCATTTTGAGGTTGATAAAATTGATTTGGATCATTTTGTTGTAGGTGATGAGCGCTGGCACCATTAAGATGAGCGTGAGATGGGTTTTGTGGCGCTTGAAGTCCAGAATTGTTTGATTGAATTGACATTGTATTTGGAATCATATGAGATTGATGTAATTGAGGAGAGTAATATTGATGATAACCTTGATTTGGAATATAAGCTTGTTGCTGTTGCCACCTTTTTGAAGATTGAAATTGATTATGTTTTTTATTTAGGGAATTTGAAGGGTTGGTATTTGAAGAATTAGCAGTAGTTTCGGTATTTGAATTATCAATTGTGCGAGATTGCTGGTATAAATTTTCCATTGTATTATAAAGAGGTTGATGGAATGTAATGGACATATGTCAATTCACAATAGAGAGAGAGAGTGGGAGGAAGGGAGTAGAGAAAAAAAGGCTTATTCGTTTATATGAAAAATAAGAAATCAAAACCAAAAGTTATATAAAATGTTTTGTAATTTGTAATTAGTAGATCGAGTTTTAAATCTTAAGTATAATTAAATCTATAAGTTATTTTGAGACAACAATGAATCAACAAGGGTAATTGAAATAGTTTATTGAACTGAATAAAATTTAAAGTCTCAATTAGAGATAGATATTGTAGGATAATGAATTGAAAAAAAGAGTAAAGGAATTAACGGTAATCAGAAATCCGGGGAATAGTCCATAAAACAAAAAGTATAAGAAAACACTAAATGAAAGGTATTGATGGGGATAGAAATGGAATGGAATGGAATGGAATGAAATAAGGTGAGGTTAAGTTTCAAAAGCGGTAGCAGAAAGATGATGAACAGCAAATGAATCGAAAGGTAAATGAAGAATAAATTAAATTATAAATACTTTGAATAATGATTAGTAATTATATAAGATGAGAAAAGAAGAAGAAGTGTTGAATGGGCAAACAAATGAAATTCCTGATAGCTGTTGCTGTTGCACTTTCCACTCGATCGACTCTTGTTGATCTCTTTTCTCGTTGCTAAAAATTTGCGGGCTAAGCGGGTCGATAGACGCGCCGTGTCCCCACAGCCTCACAGAATGAAATCTTTTTTTTTCTTACTCGATGAGGTACCAAAAGTTCTTGATTATGGGACATATAAGTGTTGTCAGTATCAGTATTAGTATATTTATATATTGGTATGGTATACTAGTATACTGGTATATTGGTATATTAGTATATACTAGTATCTACTATTGAAATTATCTGTATTCATATGTATTTTTATTACGTATTCTTACTCTTAGTCGTGCACCACTCTTACGTGTTTGGTCGTGTCAGCACGGGGTTTCCATTTTTACTTCACTTTAAATTTCTAAATTTTACATTTTACATTAATTACCCCTTAAAAAGTTTATATCATTTACTGCACTATTTTTTTGATTTAAATACACAATCCTTTTCATACTGTATAACTATAGTACTCTAGAACTGTAATCATATATTAACTATGTATCTTCGTATCCTACCAAATGGATATTACAAAACAATACTCAACGCAGGTGCTATATATATTCATTATTTTATTTAATTATTTGATCGGTGCACAGGTGTTTTAAAAATGGTTTTAGTCAGATCACATGTTATCAAGACACGTGATATTAACACAGCCTGTCTTTTTTATTTAAATGAGAATCTAGTAAAATTCAATTTGATCAAGCGAAACATTCAATTAAATACCACTCTACTCTTATCACTCACTCTTTTTATACATTGAATCGACAATATTCACATTATTCACATATATCCAATTATTAAATCTTATTAAGCTGATTATTTGGGTAATTTGAAAATTATTTTTCAAATTAAATTACTTCTTCTCTAATTTATTATCATTCAATTATCTTTATTTTTTTTATTTTTATCCAAATAAATTCATTATGACTGGAGCTCCACAAAATGATGCTGCTATGGCTCAAATCCAAAATTCTAATAATGGTCAAACAAATGTTAGTAATAATCAACAACGTTTAACTCCTCAACAACAACAACAAGTTCGAGTTAATACTCAACAACGTCTTGTTCGTATATTAAATTCAATTCAAGCTCCTCCTGGTATGACAAGACAACAGCGATTACAAGAAATGATTAGAAGTGGTCAATTATCTAGAGAAGATGTATATATCTTACATCGTCATCAACAAGCTGTTAGACAACAACAACAAGCCCAAATTAATGCAAGACATGGTACTGCTTCTCCTGTTCAACAGCAACAAATGATCTCATCTGGATCCCCTATTAATAGTAGATCAACGAGTACAGATAATACTCTTAATTCAAATGCTAATCAAGTTAACATTGGAACTCCTCGAGTTCAAGGCCAACTAATTACATCTGGTTCTGGTTCCCCAGGTGTGCCAGGTGGTGCTGTTAACAACTCTTCTTCGCCTATTCAAAGAAATAATTCATCTTCACAAATTACACAACATCAGCAACAGCAACGTTTACTAGCTGCACAACAAATACGCCAACAGCAGCTTCAGCAACAACAACATCAAGCGCAAGTTCAATTGAGACAACAACAACAACAACAACAACAACAGGCTCAAGTACAGGTTCAAGCACAAACTAAAGTTCAAGCTCAAGCTCAATCACAAAGTCAAAATCAACCTCAAGTTAAATCCCATCATCAGTCTAATTCACTTAATCTGCCTAACGAACATGCTGCTAAAGTATCGACTCCTGCTCAACAACGTAACTCATTTGGTTTAACTCCTGAACAGTTCAGTAAATTGACCCCTCAACAGAAAAAAATGATAATGGTTCAACAATTACGTAAAAGAGCAAAAGCTCAAAGATACTATGAATCAAATGAAGAATTAATGAAAAAATATGAAAAATATCAGGCATCTCTAGAATTTCACATCCATGAAAATCATTATAGATTTGGAAATCAGGAAATGGTTATTCCTAAAAATAGCGAGACTATTAAAGAGTTCCTGGAATATGTTGCTAGAGGTGAAATTCCTGAAGCACTTGTTGAAGTCATTAAAGATGGTGGATTGCAATTATATGATGCTTCGTTGATTTTAAAAGTTTTCGATCATAGAAATATGATTGATGTTACTAGTGATAAAAATTCTAAAACTAATGAAGGAACCATTACTACTGATACAGGCAATGGTTTAAATGGAGTCGCTAATAAAATTGCTGAAAATAAGACGATTTCAACTGATCCAAATAAAAGTAATAATATCAATTCTAACAAAAAATCAGACAACACAACTACTGAAGTTACGAAGAAACCCAAAGAATATAGAACCGTTTTAAGATTTACTCAATTGGCTCAATATGATGATTTATCTCTTCAAACTGATACCCAACAATTCCATGATACTTTTGCATTAACTTTTGAAAGTGAGGTTTTAGCTGCTACAAATAGAAATTTGAACTTACAACCTATTTTAAATCCGTATAATTATGATGAGTTATTAAGACCTTGTGACATGGTGAAACCGAAGTATAATAAGGCTTTAGATAAATTTGAGTTCGAACACAGAGTTGACCAAAAAGAATTATTGATGTCGTCGTTATCAATATCAACATCAAATAATATCTTTGATGATACTTCTAAAGGTGACTCTAACTTCAAATTAACTTACGAAAATTACCCATATAGACCACTGCATGAGGATCAAGCGCAATCTAATTCTAAATATGAACAGATCATGACAATTTTGAATGATACATACTCTCATACAAATAAATTATCGTTGAATTCAAATGCCCCACAAAATGAATCTGGTCAATTTCAAAGATTAAGATTTATTGAGATGTGGAGACGCAAGGTGGCAATGATAAAACAAGCGGCATCATCAACACAAGGTATGGGAAACAATACAAATGACCCTTCAAATGGTGGTATGAATGGTTTGTTAGGTGGATTAACTGCACAACAACGTGTTTTGATTAACCAAGAACGATTATTAAACCAGTCTCAAAAGGAACAAATGGCTGCTGCTGTTGCTGCTCAGCAATCTAGATCTGCTTCTTCAATGGGACTGAACAATTCATCAATAAACAATATTTCAAGTGCTAATGGTTCTCCTTCAAAATCAAATGATACAACCTCAACACCACAACCTTCACACGCCTCCATTACACAAAGAACAGCTACAAACAATAATATACCCAATATTAATAACAGTAGCAATAATAATAATAATAGATCAAACAGTACGAATCATTCTATAGGATCAAAGAAACCAAAAAAGCCAAGAAGGCCAACTAAGAAACAGTTGGCTGCACAAGCTGCTGCAAATTCTGTTTCACAGCAGCAACAGCAACAACATTATCCAGTTGCTGGTAAGACCCTTCCCGGCCAATACAGCGATAAAACACTTCCGTGTGCTGGTAAAGTTAAGGCAGAAGATCAAAGTGTTGGTGGACTTTCCAAAAAGAAAAGAATTACCAAGAAGAAAACATCTCTCAATTCTAAGAATTGAGCTATGATGTTGTCTAGTAATATGGCATTACCGTATATTTTTTTCATTATTTTCTTTGGTTTTCACTTAACTTCCCAGGCGGGAGGGTTTTCAATTTCCCTTATTAATGTTTTGATTTTTCATTCTGTCTCTCTTGATCTCTTTCCCTCTTTTACTCTTTTACTCTTTCCCTCTTTCACTCTTTTACTCCTTTGCTCTTTTGCTCTTTTGCTCTGTTTCTCATTTTCTCATTTTCTCATTTTCTCATTTGAGTTTTGCGATTTAAAATTCATTTCATCATGATAAAGCATATCCCATCTCCGTATTCTCTTCATCTTTCTTTGACTGATGTATTTTTTTGTTTCTTATTCGACCTCCTTGCTTTCTAATAGATATTCAAAATAAGACTGTAATTTACTTTACTGCGCCATTTTCATTTTTACCGCACTCAGTGGCGCAGTCATGAAAACCCAGCAACTTTCTGCGCTTTTTTTATAGATGATTAATATTAATAAATTCCATCAATACTATTCTATTAATTATTACTTGTTACTTCTTAAAGATACAAACAACTGCTATTAAAAAAGATGTCGAAACAGAATAAACAATCGAAATCCCCAAAAGATTCTAAAAATTCTGATAATCAAACCCTTGTTGATGTTGAAGAAGAAACACAAACTATAGATATCTATAAAAAAGCATTGACATTTAATGTCATAGCTAAATACGATCCACTAATAAAACAACTGGTGCATCTTTCTTCATATTGTGTGGTTTATAAATATGATGACTCAAATTCATCAAGCGATTGGGCAAAATTAGATTACCAAGGTCCAATGGCCATTTACAGTAGAAATACATCTCCTTTACCAAGTAGTGGGAAATTATCAGTGAATCAAGTTATCAATTCACCTGCTTCAGAATTTTATGAATTTGGGTTGATTGTTATGAACCGTGTTAAGCCTGAGAATTTCACAATAGGTTTATTACATAATAATAAGTTGGTTAATCCAGCTGCTAAAGAAGGTAGCGATGATAGTGCCGAAGGGATTTTAGTTGAGATGCAAGGTGAATTGGTTATTGTTAGAGATTTGAAAGGTGTTGTTTTTGGTTTTTGGCTTTTTGATGAAAAAGATAGAAAGTATCTTTATGAAATTTTAAAATATTGTATAGGTGAAAGTTCAGGTGAAGGTTTTGCTTTACTTAATGATGATAATACAACCAGTAATGGTAATGGTAACGATAATCTAATAAACTCTAATAATTCGAAAAGAAAGAAGAAACAACAATCCCAAGGTCAACAGAAACCTTCTTTTACTGGTTCAATAGAAAAGAATGGGATTACTTTAGTTGCTGACTTCTGATTAATTTATATTGTCTTTACTTGTGTACTTTATAACCGTTATCTTGACGATTAACCATAAAAATGATTGATATATCTGATGATATCATTAGATCATTATTATAGATAGAATTACCAGATGTAATATTCAATCGGTCCGCATATAATCTTATCATGCTAGTTCATGAGAGTTGGGGTCCCATTTGTTTTTACCAATTGGTTGTGATGGATTTTTTTTTACCTGTCTAGGCAACAATTTGAAATCAATTCTAGACTGAGAATCGCTTTAAACTGATTGCGTAAAACAAGAGAACAATAACGAATTAAAATTTATAAAATCAAAAATACAAATATATAATATTCATCAATTAGTAAATATGCTAACAAGGTAAAAAGTCAATACCAGCACCTAACCATTCTTTACCTTTCAAAATTTCATCCAATGATTTTCCAGTTTCCCAGACTTCCTCAGTAACTCTTATAATAGTCTTAATGGTACCCATTTTTACAGTATCATATAAAGTGTCCATATAGTTCATGATAGTGAATCTAGATTCTGGGGTTCTGCAATTGATACCAATATTCAGAACAGGCCAAACCATTTGTGTTACAATAGGACTTTGGGAATTCAAAGTCTCATAAACAGAGAAAAACTCCAGAATTAATTTATCAATCTCTTCTCTAAAATCCTTGTCCAGTTGGGTTACTTCTAACAATTTAATATATGTTGAAATAGACCAACATTGAGCGGATTTTAGTCTCTCCTCATATGAAAATGAATGTGGAAGTTCTAATGGAACATAATCTCTATAATTCATTATTCTAGATTTCAAATTTTCAAATGAGCAATTTAAATCAATTTCAGTGATTTCACACTCAGGTTTATCTAAGGCATTGTCAATATTGTTTCCACCTAAGCTATGCCTCAATGTACATATCTCATAAAGTATAGTAAATATTTCTCCTGGGCACCCATTCATCTTTGCAGTTGATATATGATCCTTTTTGGTTCCGTACCATTCAACTTTACAAAATGGTAAGCGACAATCAGGTGACACAATGGCTGATATTGTATCAAACCATGATAAGGCACATATTAAACCCTGAGATTGATCGATTCTATTCAAAACTGACTTGAAGGTTGGATCTTCAGCTATGGAAGCAAACAATTTCAGGAAAAGACGTGACAAAGCAGTTCTACCAGATTCTAAAACTGCAAATAGTAAGTGAACATAAAGCAATAATAATATCACAAAAAAATTAGTTTGCTTTCGTTTGGTAGATTCAGTTTTCAAGTTTGTAACTATATTTTCAATATTCAATTGATTAGGTTCTTTACCCTCTTTCTCTTCCTTTTTTTTGGTCCCATTGTTCAGGGTTTCGACGTTCTCAAGTTTAACTGAAGATTCGTTTATTGAACTATTTTTTGATTTATCATCATTGTTTAGTGGATCATTTTTACTTTTTTTTTCTTTGTTAGTAGAAACATCTTTGTTCTTAACGTACTTTATTAGGTATTCCATGGTATTGTTAATATGTAATATACCTTTTTTATAGAATTCATTTCCTCCATTATTAACATATAGATGAATAGATGATAATGATAAAAAACAAGATTTAGCAAGTTCGAAACTACCAAATTTCATCATTAAATCAGGCCATGGTGTCTGAGGATGAGCATCTAGTAAGTAAATTAGTTTATCAAAAAAGTGTTTCAATATGTAATTTTCCTCTGAGTTACCTGTAGAGTTTTGAGTAGGAAATGGAGAGGGAGCATAAATACTCGTACTTGAAGGATTTGAATCTGCTTCATCTGGGTGACTTGGTTCAATATCTGCTGAAACTGTTTCTGGAGAAACAGAAACAGCTTTTGATTTTTTCTTGTTTGAATCATTTAATGATGAAATGGACATGGTTGTAGTTGATAAATGATTTTCAACGAATGAATATTCGGAAATTGGAAATTCTTGTGACCCATTTGACTGTGTCTTAGTCACTCTTGCTTCTGGTGACTGAATGGTAAACTTTGAAGTAGCCGGGAATCTAGGTGATGGCAATTGAACCATGTAGTCGTCTAAAGGTTCGTTATCTTTCATGTATTTGTTGCTATGATTTGCTGCTGATTGAAACTCGATTAAGTCCAGAAGCTGTTGTTGTTGCGGATTCATTTGAAAATTAGCAGGGATTCCTTCTGTCGTTTCGGCACTAAATATATTCATATCTGTTGATTGATCTAGAAGATAATTCAATCCATCGTATAAAGCTCCTTCGAATTGAAATGGATTAGTTATATCATTTCCAGGTATTTGGTCTTGTTGCTGTTCAGTCTGAGAGTTGGGCAAAGTACTCTTAGCAAGTACTGGATTCGATGTTTTACCCCTGACTTGTTTATTATGAGTACCAGGATCTCTAAGATGAGCAGATATAGAATTGGTAGTGTTAGTGGAAAATTGTGGTTCGGATTCAGGTTGTTCTTTAGCCAAACTATCTTTCAACCTGGGACGCCCTCTAAAGCCGTATTTCTTTTCACCTTTTGAATTTGTTGAGTTTCTATTAGTTTTATTCCTACTGTCGTCAACGTCAAACACTAGTCGTATACCATAACCACCGCAAGTTCTTCCAGATTTGACACAATTCTGACAGTCAGGCTTTCCTTCATCACACTTTCTCCTCCGTTGCTTGCATGTCAGACATCCATTTCTTGATCGTGTTATCTTTGCCATACTTTAACCTTACTTTATAGACCAAGGAGATAATCAGGAATGATTCACAATTTGAAAAAAATTCCAAGTGACCCTAATTAATCAACAATTTGCCTTTTTTTTCGGCACTTCAAATTAATAGGGTGGGTGCAATTTATTTCCCAATTGGTAAAAGTAACGGTTTTTTCAACAAGTTTTAAAATCTTAGAAAAAACAGTCAACAACTTATATTTGAATATTTGAAAGCTCACCTTTCTACTGCTAAACAAAAGATTTCGAATGTGTGTGTATCAGAAATAACAATCTGTCCAAGACTTTTCTGAATTACATAGCTTCTTGTTGATCTTATCAGCACTTTGAACAGATATCTGATTGGCTAGCCGTTTCGCTGAAGAGTTGCCCCTGTTTTTTTAGTAAATTATATTGAATCTTTATATATTTAAACACTAGCATTTGTTAGAACCTATTCTGCAATCAACAACCTATTCAAATGAACGAAACAGCTGATATACAACCTTTTTTTGGCCTCATTTTGGTTTTCCTTGCCTTATCATAAAATCAGATTGAAAATTAAGCGCATTTCAATGCCTCATTGGGATGGTGCACGGGTTTCTAAACAAATAGTCGATTTGCGTCGATCGATGTTATTATGTCACGTGATCACATTTTAAAAAATTATTCTAAAATTATTCGATTTTATTTTTCATTTCCTGTTCGTTCATATACATCCCAAATAGTATTTGACAATAACAGATTTTCTCATAATAACTTCGAAATATGACTGATTTAAAAGCTGTTTTTATTGGTTGCAACAAAGAATTACAGATATCTGACTATAACCCGTCTTTGAACCTTATTGCTTATGGTTCAAAAAACACTATATCAATATGGAATCCAATTGATAAGGAATTGTCTTCTAAAGGTATTTTAAAGTCATTGAAATCACACACAAAACATATTATTGCAATTAAATGGATACCGGAAACAAATACATTATTGTCTACTTCAGAAGATAAAACAATCAAGGTCTGGAGATATGATCCGTCCACAGATTCATTTGAATTACATCAAACTTTACTTGACCACCATGCTTCAGTAACTGCAATAGCTGTGTATAACGAAGAACTCTTTGTTAGCGGATGTGCAGATGGTGAATTGAAAGTCTGGAAATTAAATAAAGAAACCACTGATTATGAATTGTGTGAATCATTTACAATTAGAAAAGGCTTTTATCAGATTGCTCTAGCTTTAACTAAGATAGCACCATATCAATATGCTCTATTCATTGGTGGTACTAATACTTTTCTTTATGTCTACTCTATAGTTCTTGAAGATAAAATATGCATTAATGAATCTGCTATGTTGTCAGGTCATGAAGATTGGATCAGATGCATTTCAATCAAAAAAGAACAAGAAGGTGAATATTTGATCGCGTCTGGATCTCAAGACAGATACATAAGATTATGGAAACTCCGTTTCAACGAACATATCGATACGTTGGACCAAGATAAAACCAAGCTTACTTTATTATCAAATAAACAGTATAGGTTTGCAATTGGTGAAGGTGCTGCTGAAAATAGAGGTGCTTTAAGTTTTGACGCTATTATTATGGGTCATGATGATTGGATCTCTAGTTTAATTTGGCATCCTACTGAAATAAAATTACTATCTGCATCTTCTGATACCTCAATTATGATATGGGAACCTGATATGACTAGTGGTATTTGGGTTTCGAAGGTCAGATTGGGTGAACTAAGTATTAAAGGTGCATCTACAGCCACTGGAGCCTCAGGTGGATTCTGGTCAGCATTATGGATTTTTGATAAAACATCCAAAAAAGAACTCATTTTAACGAATGGTAAAACTGGTTCTTTCAGATGCTGGTCTAACGAAAACTTCATTGTTGAAGATGACCCACATTTTGTTCAATTACCATGTCTAACTGGTCCATCTCGTGATGTCACTGATTTGCAATGGTCCCCAAATGGTGACTATTTATTATGTACTTCATTAGATCAAACTACACGACTATTTGCAGCTTATACTCACAATGAAGATGGTCCCACTAAAACTAAATCATGGCACGAATTTTCAAGACCACAAATTCACGGTTATGATATGATTTGTGTTAAGCCTTTAACTTCATCAAGATTTATTTCAGCTGGTGATGAAAAAATAATGAGAACTTTCGATGAACCCAAGTCAGTTTCTCAATTGTTATCCAAATTTACAGATGCCAAATCAAATGATGTTTTAAATATGCCTGAAAGTGCTTCATTACCAGTATTAGGTTTATCAAATAAAGCTGAACTGGATAATGATAACAATGAAAATGGTCAAAATGTTGAAAATGATGATGAAAACCCGGATAATGAAAATTCAAAAAACAATATAACTAACGAAATCCTTGGTTCTTTGAAAACACCCCCACTAGAGGATCATTTACAAAGACACACATTATGGCCCGAAACAGAAAAAATGTATGGACATGGTTATGAAGTTAGCACATTGGATATATCCCCAGATGGGAAATTAATTGCTTCAGCTTGCCGTTCTAACGTTTCTTCTCATGCAGTTATTAGAATTTTTAGAACAGACACTTGGTTACAATTGTCTCAAACTTTAGCTGGTCATGAATTAACTATAACGAGATTAAAATGGTCTTTTGATAATAAATATTTATTAGCCGTTTCTCGTGATCGTGCTTATTCTCTATGGGAACGTAAAGATGTTGTTGGTGAAAATTATAAGGATGATATTGAATTCAAATTAGTCATGTTAAAACCGAAGGCCCATTCAAGAATTGTTTGGGATTGTTGCTGGTTACCAGAATCAGTTGGTGATGGAATGTTTATAACTTGTTCAAGAGATAAGATGTTAAAATTATGGAAAAAAAATGACAACGAAAAAGAAAGTGAAGAAGCAGTGGATCTCCTTGCTGATTTGAAATTGGATAAGCCTATCACTGCTTTAGATTCCTACAGATACTCTGTTGGTGGGAGAAGCATTGTTGCGGTTGGTTTAGAAACAGGTGGTGTGTTGATTTACTCTGTTGATGGTACCACTGGTGATTTTAAACCAGTACAAAAGATCAACCAAGACTTTATTCCTTCGGAAAGAGTTAACAAACTTGCTTTTAATGTTATTGAAACGAATGAGGAACTTTTGTTAGCCATTGGAAGTGCTGATAATTCTGTGAGGATAATATCACTTAATATTTCAGAATTATTTCAACAACATTTAGATTAGTTTTGTATTTTTATTTGTATTTTGTTCACTACTGTTTATAGAAATCAAAATTAAGTTTTAATATTATTTGTAAAAATACTCAGAGAAAGTAGAATGGAGAAATAAAATTATTGAAACAGAAGCAACAGAAAATGAAAAGCTACTTTAGATATATGTATAAAACAAAGAAAAGAAGAAAAACCACTAATAAAAGACTGAAATCCGACAATGAAAACACTACGGAACAATGAAAATAATTTCGAAATCAAAAGTTACCTAAAGCCATGAAAGTGTGAAAAGACAAAAACTAACATATATCAAACCAAAGAGCTAGACAGATAAAGAAAAAGTAAAAGCAACATATAAGAGTTTACACTAAATCAATAAAGCAGCAACAAATAAACCAACAAATGATGTAGTCCACGGTTTCAAGTAGTTACCAGCACCTTCATATAGGGAAATTGTAGTTGAAGATGAATCTTCAGCAGAAAGTGAAGAGCTAACACCAATAGTTTGAACAGCAGAGGTTGAACTTTCGCCTGAGTTGAAAACTTCTGTAACAGCAGATCCTTGTCCAATATCAGGGGTACCAGTTTGAGAAAGTTTTGAAGTCTCATCAATGTAAGACACTGTAGATTTAGCAACAGCATTAGTAGTAGCAGTTGTAAGAGAAACGGTAACAGTTTCAGTGACTGTAACGCCTTCACTAATATATTTAGTTTCAGATAAAATACCAGAAGTAGCCACTGTCGAACACTTATTATTAGAACATGAGGTAGTAGTGTAGTAAACAGTAGAATAAACAGTAGAAGTGACTTCAGTAGTGACATCCACAGACCCGTTTGAAGTAGTCAAACCAGTTGTACAAGGAACTGTAACAGTTTCAGTGACTGTAACGCCTTCACTGATATATTTAGTTTCAGATAAAACACCAGAAGTAGCCACAGTTGAACATTTATTGTCAGAGCAGGAAGTAATAGTGTAGTAAACGGTAGAGTAAACAGTGGATGTGACCTCAGTAGTACCAACAGAACCAGTTGTGTATAGAGCAGTGACGGTTTCAGTAACAGTAACGCCTTCAGTTAAATATGTGGTTTCGGATAAAACACCAGAAGTGACAACATTCGAGCACTTGTTAGCAGAGCACGAGGTAACTGTGAAATAAACAGTGGAAGCACTTTCTGTAGTATCGCTAGTTGTACATGGAACAGTAACTGATTCTGTAACTGTTAGACCTTCAGTAACATATATAGTTGTGGAAACAATACCTGTGACAACTGCTTCTCCACAAGAATTACTGGAACATGAAGTAATTGTGTAAGTGGCAGTTGAACCAACGTTTGTGGTGGCTTTAGTATTATCAGTAGTTGAACATGGAACAGTAACTGTTTCAGTAACAGTAACACCTTGAGAAACGTAAGTAGTTTCAGATAACACACCAGATGTAGGAATTGCTGAGCAGTTGTTGTCGGAGCACGAAGTAATTGTATAACTAACCGTAGTCTTGGAAGTATTTGTGATGTTGCTGTCAGTAGAAACAGCAGGTGACAAAGAGTCAGAATTTCTTCCAGATGAAAGTGTTGAAGTTGTTTCGATTGATGAAACAGTGGAAGATAAAGCAAAGTCTGTTGAAGAAACTGCAGAAGAAGCCACAAAAGATGATGATTCAGTCAAAGTGACAGTCGCTTCTAAAGTATATGTGGTCGTATCTCTCTTTTGTAAGTTATTTCCATTATCAAATGCCATGAAAAATCTACCAACAGCAATATTTCCATCAATCAACAAATCAGATAAGATACCAATTTCAAGATCATCTGAAAATTCTTCAATGTAAGAACAACTGAAAGCAGTCCCAAAGACAACATCATAATTGGAGGATGGAACACTGACACCACCAATATTAATATAAAAGTCTGAATTCAAAAAGTTCAATCTTTCACCGGAATCAGATAGCAAGTTAAAAGCAGTAAAGCTACCCATTTCTTTAGGACAATCAATTGTCCAGAAAGGAAATCCAGATCTATCAGTACCAGTTAAAGTTGGATGAGCAGCAAAAGATGCATTTCTAGCTGACGAGGTACTTGCAGTAGAGGAAGCAAAAGAAACGGAAGAAGATGGGTTGAAACTAGAAACATAGGAAGAAGCAGAAACAGAAACAGAAACATGTGATGATGTAGCAGTATAGTTTGAAGAAACGGCTGACGAGGATGGACGGACAAAGTATGAAGAGGCATAAGTTGGAACACCAGATGAAGCATCTGATGAGGCTACAGCAGATGAGGAGGAGGATGTAGCACATGGAGTACAAGTAGTACCAGTTGGTTCAGTAGAATATCCACAAACACTTAAAGCTTCAGTCAAGTATGTACCGTAATTATCCCATAGACACCAACCACAATCTAGACAAGCTGGAATGTATTCAGAGAAGGCTGAAGTGTTACATAAACAATCACTATCATATCCATCGTCAGTTTCACAAGAATAGGAAGCTTGAATAGCATAACCACAAGAAGCGTGACAGGTGTATGGAGCGGTTTTGTGATCGTTGGAACATGTAGCGGCTGCTGAAGCAGTGGAAGAAGTGGATGATGAAGAGCTAGATGCAAGCAGAGAGCTAGAGAAACCAGCAGAGGAAGATGGACGGACAAAGTATGAAGAGGCATAAGTTGGAACACCAGATGAAGCATCTGATGAGGCTACAGCAGATGAGGAGGAGGATGTAGCACATGGAGTACAAGTAGTACCAGTTGGTTCAGTAGAATATCCACAAACACTTAAAGCTTCAGTCAAGTATGTACCGTAATTATCCCATAGACACCAACCACAATCTAGACAAGCTGGAATGTATTCAGAGAAGGCTGAAGTGTTACATAAACAATCACTATCATATCCATCGTCAGTTTCACAAGAATAGGAAGCTTGAATAGCATAACCACAAGAAGCGTGACAGGTGTATGGAGCGGTTTTGTGATCGTTGGAACATGTAGCAGCTGCTGAGGCAGTAGAGGAAGTAGAAGAAGAGGAGCTAGATGCAAGCAAAGAACTAGAAGCAATAGAACTATAAGCCTGAGCTGAACTGAATAAGCTGGATGAACTAGAAGAACTTGAACTAGAAAAACTTGGACTAGAAGAACTAGAGGAAACAGCAGAGGATGATGGACGGACAAAGTATGAAGAGGCATAAGTTGGAACACCAGATGAAGCATCTGATGAGGCTACAGCAGATGAGGAGGAGGATGTAGCACATGGAGTACAAGTAGTACCAGTTGGTTCAGTAGAATATCCACAAACACTTAAAGCTTCAGTCAAGTATGTACCGTAATTATCCCATAGACACCAACCACAATCTAGACAAGCTGGAATGTATTCAGAGAAGGCTGAAGTGTTACATAAACAATCACTATCATATCCATCGTCAGTTTCACAAGAATAGGAAGCTTGAATAGCATAACCACAAGAAGCGTGACAGGTGTATGGGGCGGTTTTGTGATCGTTGGAACATGTAGCAGCTGCTGAAACTGAAGAAGATGTAAAAGAAGCTGATGAAGCAGATTGAGCACCATGAAGTGCCAGAGCAATAGCTATTACAGATCTGTACAAACTCATATTTAAGAAGAGAAACGAATGGAAGTTGAGTTTTGCGTTAAAGTTGCTTAAAAGGTATAAAGACTCTTAATCTTCAATCAGAATCCTGAGAATTCATGTTCTTTATAAATCCAGTAAATAAATATTTACTAAGACACGGTTAGCTTGAGTAATATAATGGAGTCATCTTGACCGTGATTGTTAAAACTGTTTGCAAAGTACAAACAAACAGAATGGTTGGAAGATAATTGTTTATTTTTTTTTGTGTTTTACTGTGCGGACTTAGTGGGTGTATGTGTGCGGCTGGGGGGCTGGATGCCGGTATCTGCCGCTTAGATCTTAGATCAAAAACCGAACCCTTGTATTCGGTACCCTAGACCCTAGAATCTGGATTAAATTTTCAAGGCCTTTTGAAGTTAAGGGTCCCGAGTATACTCTGTACAAATAATTCTATTATTTAGAATACCTATATTCATTTATATATTTATGTTTGAATATTTTAAGAGATACTAATTGCCTGAAACTGTTTTTTTTGTTTTTTAGCTTTTTTTGGCAGCAGAAGTTATAAAATATTAGATTTGTATTTGAGCTCAATGACGGAAGCTTAAACTGGTAAGGTTTAAAATGAGTTACATTTACCTCCCGATTCATTTATATTGCAATTTCAGAAATTAAGTATTCATCTATAAAGTTAATTTAGGACAGAATTCTGCCAAGTTTCCGAATTGAGAAATGCACTGTAGCGACTTATTATGCAGTAGGCTAATTTGTTATTCGCAAATGATATTCTTCTGGTGTTGCTTTTATAAATAAGGTAAGTATCTATCTATTGAAACAAAATTGTTTAAAAAATTGCTTTCAATTCACTGAAATAATCATTATAGATTCGAAACCAGGTATCAACACCAGTGCAACTCTCTTGATATAGACCATCTTCTGGTTCTTTACATTGATCCCTTAATGTTCCTTCCATTTCTTTCATAAGCGATGATGTACGTCTAATCCAAGGTTTTGTAATGGGATAGTCTGAGAAGTGTATTGATTTTGCACTTGAGAAGACTTGAGTTGAATTCCAGCCATATCCAGGTTGATCAATCTCATTTTTATATGACCAATATGGAGTCTTTGTTGATTTATAGTCAAATGAAGCAAATGCTAAATCTTGAGGATCTGTTAGGAAACATTCATGAGATTCTTTAAAATACTTAAATTCACCTGAAAGCAGACAATATGGATTATGTGGTAAGACCAATAACAAGGGCTTACTTGTATTCTTGTCAAGCTTGAAAACATTATTCTTCACCAATTCAAAAGGATTAATGTATTTGTTAAATAAGTCCATGTCATACTCATGACCTGTTTTTGTTTCACAATGATCTAAGAAATCTTGATACATTATTTGATTTGGCTCCAAAACAAAGAAATGATCAACTAATTCAAACATCTTATTATTTTTAAGTAGAACTCCAAGAGTACTTTTAATTGATGGTAAGTTATCATATAATTTGTTTAAATCAATATCATTTTGTCCTGTTAAACTCTTCTCATAAATTTTCTCAATCTTTGTTTCTCTTTGAATAGGTGTAACTAGTTCCCCTTCAACTTTGATCGACTCATGGGAATCTCTAAAAGTTATGTAATTAACAGGAGCATATATCATAGCTTCAGGCAAGCTGAAGAATAATTCATCTAACTTATCATAAAATAAACAATCTGCATCAAAATAAATAACTCTTTTATATTGAGTCAAACCAAAAACATGGAATTTGGTAAAACCATCTTCCCACCATGGTTCATCGGATTTAAAATGAAGTAAATTAACAGGAATAAAAGTTATTCCATAGTTTTTTGTGCCAGATTCAATCAAAGAATTTTGCTGGTTGATTTTCCATTCAAATCCGGCATCATCTTCCTTTACATATAAAATGACTATATCTGCCTTCACGTCATTTTCTCTCAATCTCTTTGAATTAATAATGGCGGATTTTAAATATTCCATAGAAGTTGAGTAACTAGCATAAGCATATTTTGTCCAATCAATATTATCAAGATATTCATTTTGTATTAATTGTTTGTAGTTTCTTTCTATAAGTTCATAGGGAATCGCTTTAATATCAGCAGAATCAGAAGTTTTATTATCGTTCGTTGCAGATCTTAAGGAAGATGGTAACTCACTGTTTATTGAAGTTGAAGTTTTTATAAAATAATCTGAAAATCCAGTTTCTGAACTGTATTGGAAAACAAATATCACAAAGAAAACTGTTATTGTGAATGAGAAAATCAAGAACCCTTGAATTTGACTGCTTGATAAAATATTATTTACCCTTCTTGTTGGAATTCTTAGGTTCATTTTTGGTATCTTTTTACCTTGATGAATTAAAACAACGTTCATTATATTCAAAATTCAACAACATTTCAGTTGGACGAATTTGAAATAAAGCCGAAGATTTGCGCATTCTTGGATGATGCCTATTTTTACATACATAACTAAGTATACTATAGATAGACAATGTCAATGTATATTAGGTTTGTGCGTTATCGCCAGTCCCTAAAATAAGCGTTACCCCGAGTCTATCCGAAAACAAGGGTTCTCTTGCTTGGTTCAAGAACTATTGTTTATCAAAAAGAGATACGATCAAAATAAACTACGCAGATATACTACTATATTAATATATATTATAAATTATAATGCAAAAAATAATAAAAATTATAATACATGTTACTTATGGTTTTAAAGTTTTTAGGTTTAAGAGCCATTAAATAACAAAGAATGATTAAGCAGGAATTCGTCCTCACTTAACTTTAAAATAGTTTATTTTTTCTTAAGTTTTCTTCAATTTCTTCTTCAAATTCTTCAAATCTTTATTTTTTGTTAATTCTATAAACCTCTCAATGCTATAACAAATAACAAATAACAGAAAGAAGTTCCGCCTAAAGTTTTGGACAGAAAGCAAACGGCTTACATAAGCGAGGCCTCGTTACGGTTCGCTTCGCTTCCGCGGAAAATTTTGAAGAAACTTTTCACTCTTTGAAAACAAATTCGGTATCCTTTCAGCAATCATCTTCCTAGGTTTGCATTTTATTTTACTTTAGAATTAACATAGGGCAATGTATCTATTTTTTCATGAATATATACAGAAAGAAAAGAAAATAAAAAACATCATCAGTCAAGTGAAACTTTATAAATAAATTAAATTAATATTAATATTAATGGAAAGAGAAATGTAATATATTGTGTTTTAACGTTAAACTTATTTACAAGCTTTAGCTAAGTAAGCAACTAAATCGTTTCTGTCCTTTGGCTTCTTTAAACCACCAAAAGCCATCTTGGTACCTGGAATGTACTTCTTTGGGTTTTCTAAATAATCAGACATGGTTTGTTCATCCCATAGAACACCTTTTCTGATGTTAGCATCGGTATATGAGTAACCAGCAGCTTGTCCGGAATGTCTACCAAAGACACCATGTAAATTTGGACCAACCTTGTGAGCACCACCTTCTTCAAGGGTATGACATTGTAAACATCTGGTTTTGAATAATTTGGCACCTTTCTTAGCGGAACCGGCTTCGTATGGGGCAGGCATTTTAATATATGTATATGTGTAATTTAGATTGACAAAGAAATGTAAAAAAAAGAAAAAAGAGAAGAGAAGAGAAGATAAGAGGTTGAGTTAAACAAATGGACAAAGAAAAACAGGAACAACAAATGGTTTTATACTGCTCTCCAGTGCTCATTCGCTGCGTGCGCCATTTCAAACTCCTTGCCTGTGATTGGCCAGTTTTGCTGCTGCGGCTGGCTGGGTTTGTTTTGCAACTTCAATTGTGACAATTCCTGGACCGTGATTGGGGCCTTCTGTTGATGTCTGTCTAATAGGTATTTCTAGCATACAAGCTCAAATTTATGTTGTATAATTTATCAATGTACAAATAGGAAAAACTTCACTTCTAATTAGCCAAAACAGGATAAATATCAAATCGAAATTATTCATGAACATTAAGAGCTATTTTAACTCGTTAATAATTCGGCTCATCAATTAACAACAACGGCGTAATTCGATATGTGGAGAAATTTAGAAAATCTCTTACTGAAATACATGATTATAACTCATCTTGTTCTTATTCTTTATGTTACTATCACTGTCATTTCCTGTGCCATAACATAGCCCTGATGATTACACTGAAATGTTTTGTGAATTGATTCTTGCTTACGGGGTGAATTCGGAGGGGGGGGGGTGTTTGTCACTCTGGAGGGACCAATCACAGACCGCGTGACTAGGTGAAAAATGGTAAAATACAGTCACGTGAACAACATGGGCAAATCCCGTTTTTTGGTGTAGATTGGCTGTGTAGGTCATGTGACCAGGTTTTACCGTTCTTTTAGACGACGCGCCGATCGGCTGGACCGTTGACTTAGTGCTCTTTCCACAGCTTTTATGCTTTATTCCGTAAATCTTAGTAAAAACAATAATAGTTGCCAATTAACTTTGGTTTCACTTTTAATCTGACTTGACTATTTTCTTCGAAAGTTATTCTTCAAACCTGTGTAGTGTCTAATCTTTTAAATCCACCAAAAAACCGCCACTCCATAGAAACAAACAGAAGCGAGACAACGACGAAATCAAAAGAATTTGTCAACTCAACAGTGGCAAATTATAATTTACCCCATTTCCATCCTTTTTCATATTAATCATAAAACATAAATTCTCTTCTAATTTCATTTCCGTTTTATTAGAAGATGGTAACTCCAAATATTATACAGTCTTCCGTGATTGCTTCTTCACTATTTCCGATTGCTTCTAGAGCTTTGACAAACAAACTAGTTAAAATAGCTCTTTCTCACTCCACAAGAAGAACTGTTTTAAGATCTATCCAATATAATCAACAATTTCCTCATTATAAACTAACACAAACAAGAGGTTATGCAACACAATCCAGTTCGACTTCTAATTTAGCTGGTCAAGAACAAATTGCAAATCAAAATTTATCAAACGCAAACACTCAAGCTTCATTTTATAGATTATTATTACAAGCAAATTATCCACATATTGTTGTTTCAAGATACGAGACTCCAGGTATTGCAACTTCTACAGAATGTGCTCAATTATATATTGATGCTCTCACTAAAATTGGAGATCATCAAAAGGCTAATAATGTTGCTAAATCTTTAGGACTCTCAACTTCAGGTGCTGCTTATACTTCTACGTCAACTTCTGCTCAACATGGTAGTTTTGGTTCATCTGGGTCAAGAAATGACCCTCTTCATGTTATAGTTACTGAATCTCCTTGGATCACTTTTTCAAAATGGATTAAATGGTTAATACCCGTGGGTTTAACTTCTTATGGTGCGTATCTATTATTTAATTATTTAGTTGAAAATGGTTCAATTTTAAAAGGTTCCGGTGTCGATGACAAATCAGTTGAAGTTTCTGAATCAAATGTTAAATTTTCTGATGTTTGTGGTGTCGATGAAGCTAGAGCCGAATTAGAAGAAGTCGTTGAATTTCTAAAAGATCCTTCAAAATTTACTGGATTAGGTGGTCAACTACCAAAAGGTGTTTTATTAACTGGTCCTCCAGGTACAGGTAAAACATTATTAGCTAGAGCCACTGCTGGTGAAGCCGGTGTTCCATTTTTCTTTATGTCTGGTTCAGAATTTGATGAATTATATGTTGGTGTTGGTGCTAAAAGAGTTAGAGAATTATTTACTAAAGCTAGAGCTAGAGAACCAGCAATTATTTTTATTGATGAATTAGATGCAATTGGAGGGAAGAGAAAGTCAAAAGATCAAGCTTATGCTAAACAAACTTTGAATCAATTATTAGTTGAATTGGATGGGTTCTCACAAACTGAAGGTATTATTATCATTGGAGCAACTAATTTCCCAGATTCTTTGGATAAAGCTTTAACTAGACCTGGTAGATTTGATAAGATTGTCAATGTCGATTTACCAGATGTAAGAGGTCGAATTGAAATTTTGAAACACCACTTGAAAAATATTGCGGTTTCAAAAGACGTTGACCCTTCAGTTATTGCTAGATCCACAACTGGTTTATCTGGTGCTGCTCTAAAAAATTTAGTTAATCAAGCTGCTCTTTATGCATCCCATAAAAATGCACTATCTGTTAATATGAATCATTTAGAATGGGCAAAAGATAAAGTTCTAATGGGTGGTGAAAGAAAGACTATGGTTATGACTGAAGAAACAAGAAGAAATACTGCTTATCATGAAGCTGGTCATGCAATTGCTGCTATGTTTACTGATGGTGCCACTCCATTATATAAAGCTACCATTTTACCAAGAGGTAGAGCTTTAGGTATTACTTTCCAATTACCAGAAATGGATAAGCATGATATTACAAAGACTGAATGTTATGCAAGACTGGATGTTTGTATGGGTGGTAAGATTGCTGAAGAAATGTTATATGGACCAAATAATGTTACTTCTGGATGTTCGTCAGATTTAAGTTCTGCTACAAGTATGGCAAGAGCAATGATTACATCATATGGTATGTCTGATAAAATTGGTCCTGTTAAATTAGCTGATAAATGGGAAAGTTGGTCCCCAAGATTACGTGATATGGCTGATCAAGAAACAAGAACTTTATTGATTGAATCAGAGCAAAGAACAAGGGATTTATTACACGACAAAAGAGTTGAATTGAAAAGATTAGCTGAAGGTTTGTTAGAATATGAAACATTAAGTAAAGTTGAAATGGAATCTCTTGTTAGAGGCGAAGCTATAACTAAGACTAAAGTCTCAACTAATAAGGTTGTCAAAGGTCCTACATCAAGAAAAGAATTTGATATTGCTCCTGAAGATTCAAACCCTCCTTTAGGTGTTTCAGCTAAAGCTGCTTAATTTACAAAATTGGCTTTTCTTTATTTCAATATCATAGTTTTTTAACGTTTGTTGTTTTATTTTTTGTTATTTTGTTTGTTTCTTTCCTTTCCCCTTCTTAACTGTTAATATCTCTCTTTCAACTTATTCATTATCATTGTTTAGTTCCAATCATATAAATAAAAAATTATGCTCGTTATGTTTCACGTTTTTATCCAATCAATTTATTGACTCTCTAATCATCAAAATTATTTCAAAGTCTGAATCTGTTAGATAGCGTTTGAACTATTACAAAAAAAACAATATTCATAAATAAAAAATCTAATGCAAATGTTAATATAATCTATGTTTTAATTAGCATACATGCTGATTCATCTGTTTATTAATCCTTCTCATCATAATTTTTGTTCTTATATATTTATATTACTTACTTACATGTACATATATATTTCTTTTTGTATTGATCTGTTGTAGTTAGTTATATACTCAATCTAATCAAAATTATTATAAGGTAGAAAGCAAATTATAGAGGAAGTACAAATGGAACTGAAGAAGAAACGCTGTAGATACACAAAAAAGATTAATAAAAACCATATTAAAATTCGATTAACATCACACTTCAGCAAGGAGAGTAGTAGGTGAATATGCAAAGGGAACAAGATATAGAAAAAAGGGCAAAACAGGATATGGATAAAACTAGATACCAGATATATCCAACCCTGCATTGTGAACATTGATAGTAGTATCAAATTCTAATTCTAACTCATCCGAACTGTTTCTGCTAATATCACCCTTCTTTTCATGTATTTGATCATGATCAGGTTCCAAATCAGGCATTTCTTGATCTTCATCGTTATTATCACCATCATCATCGTTATCGTCGTTGTCACTATTGTTTTCAAGGGTTTTGGGAATTCTCGAAGATGTATTATGACTCTCCGTTGACATGGAAAAAGCTCCTATTTGACTTTGCTGAATAGTAGAAGGATTAACTTGGGATTCCTTTGATAGTTTCGGTTCTGGTTTCGATTCTGTTAATTTTAATGTTCCAATAAATAAAGTCCCTAACAAATCTTTATTTAATTGAACCCTGTTATATATTGCTTCATCAACTAGTCCAATCTGAAATAGAACAATCAATCTTGCTGTTAGATTACATAATTCCACCTCTGAAGTTTTCAACATCCTTATCTTTTGTTCTGTACCATCTGTATCTGATTCATCATCTAATTCATTACGATATTGACTGCTGAATGTATCTGGCAAGACTGAATATTGTGTGAAATTAACATCTTCAGTTTCTTCTCTATCTAACGTATCCGAATTTCCTTTTAACTCAGCAACTTGATATTCTTTTACTTGAAATGATTTTAGCAATGAAGTTTGTATTAACGATGATAGTTTCAGTCCAATTGCTGAATCAATATATAAATCAATAACCTCGTGGTATTTATGTAGATTATCTGATGAATCAACATAAAAATTGAAGTAAGTTATTGAAGTTAAAATATCTGATAAAACCAATGTAGTTTTATATTTTAGTTCCGTTGATGTTTCTTCATTCTCTAAAGTTTCCTGTAGTGTCAACTTTATGGATTTGAAATTAATCATATGACTATTGACTCTACGATTAATATCATCGTCAGTATCTAGTTCTGTTAATCCATTCAATGATTTCAATAATAATTCCAAATTGGATGAGATGTAGAATAAAAAGAAATCGTATAAAATGGAAATGCTATTGTTGTAATCAGTTGAGTTTGATTGAGAAACAGTATCAGAGATATCCTGTAAGTAAACTGATAGGCATTCAATGATCTTTTCATTCATGAAACTAGAACCATAAATCATCATTTTATTCAAGATTGGAGCAATTGATGTGATGTCATGGTCTATCAAATTGGATTGTAAATTCTTCTGTAGAAATTTAATAGTTTCTTCTAATTTTAGTGTTATTTCTGATGAATCCGATGATAAATATTTGAAGAAAACTGTATACTGATAGTTTAAAGAATCATAGAAAAAACTATCTCTATCTGAAATACTGAGAAGTCCTAATTCAATGCTATTAAATATTTTAAGAATTGATGAACCTAATTTATCCAAAACATCATTTTGATTAGTAACATTAAATATTCCTTTGATTAATAACTCATTAAATAATAACATAAATGCAGCAAATTTATCGTCTTTGGAGCTGAATTCAAGTAAATTTTCTAAATGGGAAATAGCTTTACTTAAATATGATGTAACATCAACATATGTATCCATAACTTTTGTTCCAATCTTTGTATATTTCCCGCCCTCTGTATAATTTAAAATGGCTCCGTATAAAAGATTCAATAACAAAAGCTGTTGCTTGCTGCTTAATTCAATCTGATCTTTCAAATCTGAATTCAAGTTTTCAATTGAAGAAATATCAAATAATAGATATTCTGTTAAAAATTCTAATGCTTCGTGTTTCAAATTGTATCTAGGTAATTGATAAGATATTTCAAATATTGAGGCAAATTTGTTTAACTTAGAATTTCCTTTTTCTCTTTTAGAGTCATTAGAAGAATAATTTTCCAGATAGTAATTATAAGATTGATCTAATATGTCAAGAAAGCAGCGGAACTTCACCATTTCTTTCAAATCAAGACTACTCGAATCTTGAACATCATCAAAAGTTGATTTATGACTATCAATAAATTCATCTGATTGGTCAGTTTCAACAAAAGCAATAAATTTAGCAATTTCTTTCTTAAGTTTTATAGGGTTTTGCTTTATACCAGCTTGATAAATCGCATCTTCTGAATCCACAAAAATTAAACCTGAAACCATATAAATTTCATCATCTTCTAAAAATCCTTTTTTGGTTATTTCAATTAATAGGCATATGGCATTATATCTAACGTTGAAGTCTGTTTCAAAAATAGCAATTTCAATCATCTTGCTTTTAAAATGTGATGTGAATTGTCTTAATGTCGTAACGGTATCCTGTTTTTGATATAACTTAATTAAGATTTTGAAAACTTCGGAACGGACTGAAGAATCCTGATCAGTTAACAACCAACCAAAATGTCTGACATAGATTGAATCAAGAAAAAATTCAGGTAGTTCATCGATCCAAACACTTAAATAATGAACACACCCTTTTCTGATGTGAGGATCAACATCACGATATCTATGGGCAAAAATTGAATCAAAAATATCTTTAACAAAACTTTCTAAGAAATTTTTTTGTTCTTGATATAATGTTATATTCTCTTTAATTCGATCAATTCTTTTATGAATTGATTTAACCAGCTTTGTACTGTTAGTTTTTTTTGATTTTTTGGCAGTAGCTAAAGCTTGTTCTTCTGTTTTCAATTGACGTTTATACTTTTCAATAAATTTGGATTGGTTAACGATTATTCTACAAAAAGTATGTTCAATTTCCAAACAGAATAAGGTAGACGCGTACCTCAATGGTCTGATATTGGATGTGGAAACAGCACCTAACCAAGTTAACAACAGTTCAGTCATTTCTGCCTTATCATATAACATACCATTTTCATTTGAAGTTAGTAGCAATTGGCTGATAAATTCAAGACAATTGATTTTGAAGTCTTTCCAAGCTGAATTATTGGTGGTACCAGTGAAATTTAAGGGATATTCATGATATGTTTGCCTCTCAAATAATTGCTGAACTTCACCTATTGTTTCAACCGCAGAATCAACATTGATAACATCATGCTGGCTTAGTTGAGAGACACATCCAACTGAACGTAAAATGAAGTTGATGAAATCTTTCAAAGCATTAAATTTTGTCTCTTCATCGTTGAACTCTTCAAGCCAACTTGTGGCTAATTCTCCAATTGCGGTTTCCTCAGAGGATAAAGCTTGAAAAAGGTAATTTTCTTCAAACTCATCAAGTGTATCAATGTTATCTGAAATTTTCTTTTTTGTTGAAGAAAACTTTTGTCTTTTCCGTGGTTTTTTAGAAGAGTTGGTGTTGTAGTTGGCGTCTGATTCTTCACCAGAGGACGAGGAATTTTCGTCATAATTTATGGATGAAACTTGACGATGAGATCTTCTTTGTGATGATGTAACTAGATGTGACATTACTAGAGATTTATACAAGGGTTATTGTGAGTTTTCTGTAGATAAGATTAAAAGGGAGGTTTAACCACTAATTATCGAAATCAAAAGTGTCTGTTGCCTTTTTTCGTGTTTTCGTGTTTTGCGATTTATGTGGCGCATGATGAGCGGGAGGCGCAGGGAGGTGGTAGCTAGATTAAGTAAATATAGTATTAACAAAACAAAAATAAATGGATAAAACAAAAAGAAGGGTTTAACCACGCAAGTATTTATAAAGTAACATTAAAGACATAGGAATGCAGTATCCACCAACAAATGAGATGGTAATTGCCTTGTTTGATTCAACAAATCTAGACTTGTAAACACCATTTCTATTCAATCTTTGCCTTTTGTATCCTTTTCTACGGAAATTTTCATCTCTTTTTACAAAAGAATGAGGAAAATGGTGGTGGTGATCCAAATATTTAGAATTTTCTTTATAGCTTGATGAGCTTGATGGACTTGAAGAGCTAGATGAATTGGACGAATCAGAACTAGAGCTTGTTTTATCTTCATTTGAAGACTTTCTAGAATCTAGCAATTTTCGTTTTCTAATTTGGAGACTTTTTGATAATTTGGGAGGCTTCAATGTAGTAAGCGGTGAATCTCTTGGGTCAGCTTTGAAACTTTTGCTGAACTTGTTACTATTTGATTTGGACCTCAATTTTGGAAATAATAATTTTCTAGTGACAGTTCCACCTGAATCATAATTAATTTTATTTTTAAGTTGTATTTTGGTTGAACCGATTACTTTTGTTTCAGACTGAATTTCAGAAACATTTGCTTTTTCTAAAGTATAATCTTGAATGATATCTTTAATCTGGTTCTCTTTCTTTTTTGGCAGAAATGACATTTTTTTTGATTTTCAATATTTCAAAGGGATGACCAACTTGATTGAAAACCAATTTATAAGAGTGGTATTTTATTTTATTTTATTTTATTCTAAATCTCAAACTCAAATTACAAAATTGAGAAATTACAAGGGTAAAAATAACTAATCGCACTCAAAATTTTGACATATTTTGTTGATTCATCACATTGCGTTCTGTTACTATTTATTACTCCTCCGCATTAAACATTATGAAGAAATATCTTTCAAGTTCATACATAACAAGCTTAAAATTAATGATGTGGAATGATAAATTATGCTATTGAATAAAAATATAAGGTGGTATAAAAAAAATTGTGTACTATGAGGAGAGAATCCCATCACAACATAAAAAGCAAAAAAATAATACAGGACATATATCAAAGTTTATGAAAATTTAATAATCATTTGGGGTTGAGAAGAATTGATAGTAGACGAAGTAGCATGAATATCTGCCAATGGCTGCTCAGATCTTGCTTTTTGTCTCTTTTTTCTTGGAATCACAGCTGATAATCTATAAATAACATTATCAACCTCAGAAGACTCACTTACGGCTCTAATGAATCTAGATAAGTATGTTTCAACCTTTTGGAACACTAATTTATTTTGATTATCATTATCAATTTCCAATTTCCATATTTGTAAAACGGATTCACTATTCAAAATTAAAAGATTTTTTGATTTGACAAACCTTGATTGTAATATTGTAAACTCGGTTTTAAATCCGACTCCATCAATAATATTACCATATATATCACAGACCAAAACAAAATTTCTATAAATCAGTAAACATAAACCTAATTCGTCAACTTTCAAGAAATCCACTGGAGATCCGTAACTTGAAACCTCAACACTTGTAGTTTCATTATGATTAGGGAAAGAATGGAAGCCCAAACCTTCATTTAAAGTAGGTAAAGGATCAGTTTCACTCCCAACTCTAGTGACATAAAACCCAGTAGAAGAAACTGTAACCATGGTTTTTTCAAATAATTGCAAATTATAAATATCAAATCCAGTTGAAATTTCATATTTTTTTCTGAATGTTTGAATTGATTCATCAATATCGTATAAGGGCTCTAAAGCTAAAATGGATTCCTTTTCTTCTGCTGTGATTGATAGTGAAGTGACGTACAAGGTACCATTTTTGAATCTAATTAAACCGATAGAGAAATCTTGTAATAATGTAAAACCTCTGATTTCTTTTATCGTACTTGCTGGAGCATTGTATAAGGCCATTATATCTTTAATATCAAAACAGATCAACTTTGAGTTACTCACTGTAATCAACAAATTGTTAACAATTATTAAATCATAGATTTTTCTTAAACTTGCAACTTTAACCCAATTACCAGAAACACCATTAACGACCCTTTTGGAAACAAATAATCCAGCTTCACCACCTGCAATAATAAATTGTTCATTTTGGAACTCAAATGGAACTATTTTATACATGTTTGAAATTACTTGAACAAATGGCAATTCCAATTGTAGTTTACTTAGAACTGGATCAAATTTATTACCAATCGTTAGTTCTTCAGGCTGTAAAACAAAGTTAAAGAAAAAATCGTTGAATGAAACAATTTCAACATCATCTTCAGCTGGTAAATATTTAAATTTTGCTGCTTGCTTTCTTATTTCACTTGTTAAGACACCAGCCAGTTTTTGTAAATCTGCAGAAGTTTCAGATTTCAATAATATCTTATAGCCAGTGGAAGAATCATATAGCTCCAAAATATTATCCTTAGATGTTCTA
Organism: Ambrosiozyma oregonensis (nom. inval.); assembly: GCA_003706315.3. Taxonomy (NCBI): domain Eukaryota; kingdom Fungi; phylum Ascomycota; class Pichiomycetes; order Pichiales; family Pichiaceae; genus Ambrosiozyma; species Ambrosiozyma oregonensis (nom. inval.). The sequence goes on from PPKY03000048.1 coordinate 69,526, forward strand.
GAATTAATGTATACTGTTGCTTGTAAATACTCACTTGATAAAATTCTTACTTTTTTAGTTCCATCAGTTATCAAAATGCATTCATCTAAGATTGTCACAATTAACTTTTTATTTTTTAATTTAGCGGCTGTTAATTTTAAAGATGATACACTAAACTTAGATTGAAATTTAGGTTTTATTTCAGATAAATCCAAGGAAACCAGTAATTCAGAAAATGTTATCTTCTCCTTCTTTAATTTGACTTCCATTGATGTTATCTTACCTAGACCTTCAACTTGAATTGAGTCAATTTTTGTTATTTTGTTTTTTCCTCTACTTTCTGGATAAATGTTATTTTTATCTTCTTGATCTTCTCCTTCACTTTCAATATCATTTAAGCTAGTATTTGTTTTCTGAACAATAAGCCCGGAATAATATTCTTCAATCTGATCAAGAATCTCATTCATTGAATGATCACCATTTGAAATAATGTTATTCAATTCAGGAACAGACATAACACTACTTCTATGTTGGTTCCCAATGTACAACTTATCAGCACAAAGATCTTCCTCAAAAGCACCAGGACCATAAAGTGCTACAGAATTATCTACACTAGCAGTACTATCAGAAGTAAATCCATCTTCAAAAGAAAGGTCAATTTCAGGAACAATTGGTTTTGGCTTTGGTTGAGCCATTGGATTTTCAACAACTTCTAAGACAAAATCTTCCCTGACGTGTTCTAGATCAAGAGATGGCATCATTGGTGGGGATGACTTTCTACCTAGTGCTGATGTATCTTTGTGTTTAAGCGTTGAATCAGTCGAGCCAGTGATCACTGTATTTGATGTTAAATTTGGTTCAATTGAAGTTACCCTATGATTCTGGCATGTTGGTCCATAGTCAGGAAGAGATCCTGTAATAAACGATGGCATTTTGGGTGGCAATTGTAAGCTAGGTTTGTTATCAGTTGGAGATGGTGACTGCAAGAAGTCATCATTTGATGGTATGGAGAAACCAGCAGGAGTATGAGCTGGTGACAAATGAGTTGGTGTACGTCTTGATTTCAGAGAATTATTTTGAAAAGGTTCATTGTGCTGGTAAACTGCTGATGGGTCAATGTATGTATGCATAGATGAGTCAATCGAGTTTTTTTTATTGGAATTGTGATAATTAGAAGTGCTATTATATTTAGTTGGAATATCCGAAGTGGAGCTTTTGTGTAACTTTATCGTACCATGATGACTGTTTAATGATACAGACGAGTTGTAAATTTTATTATCGTTATAAGGATTGTCATAGATTGATTCTGAACTTTGTGCATTCTCAGGGTGATCTTTAAAATAACTTTTTTGAGGATTAGGAGGCTTACCATATGCTTGAGGTTGGTTATAATCTTCGTGAATATGAAGTGATGAATCTGAAACACTATGCTTATGCGACGAAATCTTGGTTGGTGTGTACTGTGAGTGAATTGGAGTCTGATCTAATTTAGGTAGTTCAGGCATCGATTTCCTGTTGCCAGGTCTTTGATTCTTTGGAGGCAATGTAGGAGGGGTTATTTCACCAGTTGGGATGAAATTGATAGGTTTAGGGTATGATGCATTGTAGTACAGCTGCTGTTGTAATTGTTGCTGTTGTTGCAATCGGAGCTGAGAAAGTTGTTGTTCCTGCTGCCGGAAATCGCTAGATATATGATACTGTTCAGTATTCTGGTTTTGGAATTGAGATTGAGATTGAGATTGAGATTGAGATTGAGATTGAGGTTTATGAAGGTGGTTGTTATTAGAGAAATGTGTTGATGGTGGAGGAGGAGGAGGAGGAGGAGGAGGAGGAGGAACTAGTTGTTGGATTTTAGCTAGTCTTAGAGCAGCAGCAGAAGTATCATCTCTCAAAGGGGGAGAGAATGGCCTTGATGTGGGGGTTGGAGGAAGAGATAAACTTAGACTAGACCTAAATTGATTGCTTATTCTTGAGTTACTCAGCTGGGATTGATCTGGCTTTTGTGGGAGTTGTGGAGCATGTGTGAAGTTTGTTTGAATAGAGTAGAAGCTTGAAGCCATACTTCCCTGTGTGTGCTGTGGTCTTGGGGGAAGTGAGGGCTTGGATTCAGTGTCAACATATAGTTGTGGTCCCATGGGTCTCTGTCTATCTCTATTTGAAAGAGCCATTGGTACTAGATGTAGTTAATAATACTATTTCGTAGGTAAACCAACAGTTTTAAAAGACAATTTGATCAATTCGACCAATTCGATCATACAAATTACTAGCTCCGTTTTAACGAGGCTGTGGGAGGCTGATCGATCAGTACTCAGTACTGAGACTGACCGATAGGAGGATAGGCTTGCATCATTTGAATGGATTGTCAAGCTATTGAAGGTATCTGGTCAATGACTATCAGAATAATGGCTATTTAATTTTTATAACAGGTTTTCGAAAGGAATAGATATAGACTGACTGACTCGAAGGTATAGTAGAGTCCATTTAAAATTTATTTTGAACATTTTTTTTTTCAAGATTTATATACAAGATACAACATAAAATTATTAATTATTGACTATTGACTGTTGACTATTGGTTATTCAACAAAGAACTCATCTTTATTTTGTAACATCATCATTTAATTGAGATTCATCTAACTTACCACTGACTAAATCACTTAACATTGTTTGAATTTCTTCAGTTTCTTTATCAACAGGAGAGTTTTTCAATTCTCTTTCAGCTTCAGCACCACCCAGGTATTCTTTCATTCTGTAACTAAACTCAGAGGCAGTAGAAATATCAAAATACCAAAAAGAACCAGTAACAAACATAGACATTGAACTGACGGCCAATAAGGAAGCATGAGAAACGGCACTCATTGCATCTCTATAAAAATTGAATTTTGGTGGAACATGGTTATGCTGATAAAATGTAGGAACATATCTTCTCCTCACAATACCTCTATATGCTATCTTGGATGCAATATATGTGACAATAGTACAACCGTAAAAAAGTGCAGCTTGATTGAATCTACGTTCGTTGTATTTCAAAACAGCTTCTGATTTATTTGCGGGGTCTCCCCTTCCAATAAATTTTCCAAAATTAAAATCTGTAGACATTGGTTTATTATTGGGTTTACCATTGATCTAGAAGAGGTCTTTAAGTAATAGTTAATAAACTCTTAATAAAAGTCATCAAAAATACTGTTTGGTGAGGGTCGTGCGCCTTCACAGACCAAAATACACGGGACGATCGGCGGGTCTCCAGAACTCTTTGTAGAACATTCCCCACCCTCCATTAAACTTATATAATAAACAAGACAAAACAATAAATATTTACTTCGAATATTTCAAATGGTCAGTATAAAATCAATTATGCTTGAGTATTTTTTTTAAATAGTCACTCTCAGATTTTACAATATTCACCCCATTCTTTTTATAAACATCTTCAGTTGTTTCATCATTACTACCATCTACACTCTTGGTAAGATCTTTAATCACAAATGTTTTGAATCCTAAATTAGCAGCATCAATGGATGAATTTAATACACAATAGTCATAAGCAATTCCAACTGTGTAAACGTCAGTAATATCGTTCTTCCTTAAAAATTCCTGACATTCAGTATGGTGTAATCCCCATACATCTTGAAAACAAGAGTAATATTCACGGTCTTGTAGGTAACCTTTTTTAACTAATGCTGTTGGAATTGGTTGATCATTCAACAGTTTGTTAAATAATATAGAAAACTCTTCAGGAAATGATGAACCAAAAGTAAGTTGAACACAATGATCTGGCCATAAAACATGTGACTTTGTTTGATCTGTGGTTGACGTTGAACTTTCTCCGGTAGTAGGGCATTTAAGTACTTTTTCACTAAATGGCTCTTGACCATGTTGTGATGCAAATGAAATATGATTTGAGGGATGCCAATCTTTAGTAGCTACAATTGCTTTCCAATTGTATTTATTCAAATCTAACAAATCTAATATTTTTGGAATTATAGTACGACCATCAGAAACTGCTAATGAACCATTAGGTGGCAAAAAATCTTCTTGTAAATCAACTATTATTAGGGCCGGATTGAACTTATCTGTCATTGTATTGCTGCGTTTGTCTTGTGTATTTCTGTGCTTTTATTTTAATTATAATTGTTAAATCAGTAGCAAGATCAACAGATGAGGAATCTTTCTAGCTTTTCAAATAAGAATTAAATAAGTATTAATGAGCAGATATTATACTGTATACTTTACAATGGTAAAATGGAACAGATAATCAATTTTGATATATTCAAAAAGTCTGGTGATTTACCATCCAAAAAACAAGGTGATTTGTAAATTAGATATAGACTCTATGAATGATATCAGGAACTGGAGTTTACACGACCTTTTATTTATTTAATTACTTATGATATATTATCTCGAAAAACATACTATTTGCATAATCAGATACATATCATAAATATAAGTTGCATTGACAAAAAAAAGGGGAGAGAATAATAACAGAATCTAACGTAAAAGTCTTTTCATTCATAAGATCAAAACAATAAAAATGTAGTCAAAGTGAATATCGAAGAATAAAAGAATATAAACGAAACAAAATTTTTTAATCACAACGTCAATTTCCATGTATATATCAGTCATTTTAATGTAAAAAGTAGAGATTTCTAAAGTGATAGCTTTTTTTGGAATCATATATATAAAAATAAATGCAATAATGTAAGTGTTTTTTGGAAGAATGGTATTATATATAAAACTATTTCAAAAAAGATCCTTAAGATAAAATAAATTCAAATGACCAAAAATAATATTGAAACAAAAATTGTAATAATTGGCTTATCATACAATGAAAGCTTGTGTTTTCATAAAATAAATGTTGTCTATATGCTTTGATTTTCCTTGTTTTCAATTTGAATAGATTTAAACAGCAGCTTGTAAAGCTTCTAAAACTTCAATTTGAATTGAAGCTTCAGCAGCAATAGCTTCATCAGCAGAGCCAGCATTCTTTTGGGCTTCAGCTAATTGAGTCTTAATGTTTTCTTTGGAGAAAGAATCTAATGAGAAAGCTTCAATAGCGGTAATGTTAACCTTAGAGTTTGGTAAAACAGAAGCAAATCCACCGGAGACAAAATATTTAGTAGAACCAGAAGCTTCAATAACTTCAACAACACCTGGCTTTAATTGTTCAACAATTGGGACATGGTTAGCTAAAATACCCATTTCACCGGTAAGACCTGGAATGTTAACTTGAGTGCTATAATAAATTGATGAATATGTTAGTATAATGTACTTGAAAATTTATGATCCATTCTATTAAGATAATATAATATAGAGAGAAATGAATTGATGAAAGAATGAATTTTAGAAAGTCGAAAATAATGAAGTTGTTATCAATAGGTAGATTTTGTTTTATTTCCATGCTATATTTGAATAAAATGAGTAACTTGAACAGTTGATTTAAATCTGTTGAGTAATGGTAATTAAAAACTTTTTGATCTTGTACATTAATAAGATTTAACAAGTTGACGTGACTTTGATTAAGTGTGTTCCAAAAAATAACCAAATCATAGAGCATTATTATAAACTTGAATATTTTTACTTTTTCATTCTATTCATAGATTCTCAAAGATATTTTATACTATAAGAGCTTATGGATAATCTAAAAACTAAAATTGAATAAATTGAATAATAATAAGTTGAACATACATAACCTTGTTGTCTAAGATGGCCTATTATAATAAAAAATCAATTGGATGTTAGTATAACCTGTAATTTATCGGAGAATAAATAATTTTCAAAATTGGGTCACTTAATCCAAATCTAATCAGATCAATAAATTAAAATATTAAAAGATAATTGAATTTGACTATATTGATAATTGTTCTTTTTATACCCCAACAATTGAACTGGAAAAAGTGATCTGTAAAATGACATACTTTGTGAGGTAAAGCTAAAGTTAACTTTAAAACATCTGGGCTAGCGGCATCAGCATAAGTTCTGATGGCAGCTAATCTGTTGACCTTAGTGAAAGCTCTCAATGATTGTCTGAACATTTTTGTGAATTGAATTAATTGAGTTGTTCTGTGATGGTTAACTATATCGATTAATCATAACATACTAACTGAAAGCTTCCAAAAAGCGAGCCAGCTCCACAGCGAATTAAAGGTGTGAAAGCTCATTGGACAGCATAACTGCCACGCACTTAAGCATGGAGGTTGTGCGAAAAGGACGGCGACCCAAAAGCAAAGATTTGGGCTTGGGTCGATCGCGGTTTGATACTGAAAAGAAAAGGAAAGAGAGAGGTTTCCGTTGTGTTTTTGGGAATGGGTTGGTATGTTTTACTACACACACATATGAACAGTTAGTTATACATCATCATGAATAATTTATTAAAGGACTCAGCCAACAACGTCTTTATTACTTCGGCGAATATTCTTGATAAACTGACATACAAAATTTCGACCAATGGTACAAATACCGTGATTCCACATAATAATGAATCTCTGTTAAATCCATTATCTCAGCAACTTAAAGAGGATTTCAATAAATATAATCAATTGTTGGATGATTACAATATTGAATTGAAAACTACTGAACATGTGTTGAATTTTTTGAAAGCAAGATTAAAGAAAGATGAAGAACTAAAAAAGAAGTTAGAGGAGGAACAAAAAATTAAAAAACAACAAGAAGCTCAACTTAAATTGAAAGCAGAGCAAGAAGAAGTCGAAAGAAAGAAGAAAGAACAAATATCTGTTGCTACAAAGGAAAAGTTGTTAATTAGACAACAACAACAACAAACTGCACAGGCTAACGCACAAGCTAAAGTACAACAAGAAAAGCAACAACAATATAATCCTGCTGATGAAGATATATTAGATTTGGATTTTGGAAGCTTTAATTTTGACCAACAAGTTTCTCAAGTACCTTCTAATGTTGGACAGCCTACTTCTACATCTGAGATTGAAGGTGTTTTATTTAACGACAATTCGAATCAGCAATCGTTAACTCCGAAACCACTTGGAGATGGTCAAAGCAATCAACAAGGTGATAGTAATATGATGTTTGGTAATATATTAGGTGAATCAACTTCAATGGATGCACTAAGTGATTTAAATTTGGATTTCTTAGACCCCGCTACTGTTGGTTCGCAAGGAAATTCAAATACTGGTGGCAGCGATGCCTTGGGTTTTGATATGGGAGATCCTGGCACTGGTTTAGATAACATTATGGCTAGTATTGACTTAACTAATGTTAGTGGTCAAGATTCTACCCAAAATGTTGGAGGTCAAGCTCAAACTAGTTCACAGCAACCTCAAGGGCAGTATGAAGAAGATGATGGCAGTTTAATGCCACCAGATCAAATGGAGCATTTATTTGCTCAATTTGATGATTTGGTTCAAGGAGATGGCGATTTTTAAAATTATTCAATCGATGTGCTACTATATCCTTTTTTTTTGTTTGTTTGTTAATATTTTACTTGATTGTGGGATCAAGTATATTTCATTAATGTTGCTATATCTTCTTTTTTATGCGTTGAGTCTTTTTTGCCTTTTTCTTGTTATGTGTTTGATTACTGGTTTTTCTTATAACTCATTGTGTACTTAGTTTTTTATTTCTTAAACTTATGTTTTCGGTCAAAAAGAAAAATAAAAATGCCTACTTTTTATCGATATTTGTATATGAAATCGGCACATTCCGACCTTCAATATTACTATTTACTAAAACATTTACTTAATTGAAGTTTAATTAAAAGTAAAGTCTAACAAATGTGGGAAATTTTTAGTTATGTAAAAAATTATAAATAAAAGAGAGAATATATATAAGTCGAGAATAATAAGATTCATGAGTAATAAAAATAGTTGAAGATCCAGAAAAAAAAAGGAACTTTATAGAATTGAAATCAAAAGAGAAAAGAAAATTTAAAGTCAAGATTAATTAGAAAGATTAAAAGAAAGATAATAAGGCAAATGAGAAAATATATTTAAAAGCTCTGAATATATATTGCTTATTCTTTAGTGAATCTGGTAGAATTCTTAGAACAACAATCACCTTCAGCAGAAGAAGTATTTTCAAAAGCTAATCTAGAAGTAGCATCTGTCTTTGACTTAACTTCTAAGTTAGTAGCTTTTTTAGCTTCAGAGGTCATCATAGCATGAGATGGAGTAATATCTAAACCTGGATTCTCAGAGAAGAAATGACGTGGTCTCATAATTAAGGAAATTGGTTCACCAGGCATTAATGGGAAATCTTCAGGAGCAGGGAAATGGGTAATACCAAAAGTATGGAAAACTAAAATATCAGTATTTTCAATATTATCTTCACCATCACCGTACCATTCTCTGAAACCTCTAACACCATCACCAGACCATTGTGGAACGTGATCACCAGATGGATAAAGTCTACCTTCTTCATATGGAATAGTTTGGAAAGTATGATGAGCCCATGGAGCTCTCTTATAAACTAAAGAACCTGGTAAAGCTAACATTGGAGGAGTTTGAGTGGAAACAATCTTATATGATGGATTCTTACCAGAATACTTATTAACCTTGTTTGGGTTAAAGATATCCCAAGTTCTACCAGTTTGAGCATTAGCATCAGTTAAAGAATCTTTAGCCTTCTTGAATGTTGTCTTCTTAGCATAAAAAGCATTACCATACATGTTTTCTGGAGAACCTAATGGGAATGGAGATGAAGAAGCATCAGACATAGCAGTAGAATTACCTTCACCATCTAATCTTGGATGAATTCTTAAAGCAAACAAATGTTGATGATTATGAGCATTAACATTTGGATAAACTCTACAACCCCATGGACCAGTTTCTTCATCATCACCTAAAGCATAAGTGTTCAATATACCAGTTAACTTGATATCTAACTTTATGGTACCATCTTGCATAAAAACCCAGTAAATACAATATTCATAGTTAGCAGCAGTGAAAATTTGAGAAATAATTAATTTAGTTGATCTAGTAACAATAGAAGTAGCAAAATTGTCTCTGAAATCAGAATGCTTAAATAATAAACCATCATCTTCTTCATGAATACAAACTGCATGTTTAACAGCAATTGGATCACCAGCTCTATCAGAGAAATGAGCATCTAAGTAGTGGATAACACCTTTACAATCACAGCCTAAATATAATGGGTTAGTCATGTAACCAGCACCATATTCACCAATATCCAAAGCATGTTTTCTTTGATGAGGGAAGTCTGGAGAACCATAAGGAACAATCATTTCAGATAAGGATAATCTATGGAAAATAGGTCTAACATCACCATGATCATTATATGTGATATCAGATAAGACAATACCTTCTCTATAATTGAAACCAATATGGAATTGGAAGTTTGACCAGTTCATAACATTACCATCCATTTTAAAGTTAACACCTTCTGGTTGGGTAACATTGATTGGTTTTTGTTCTGGTCTCATTGAACCATACTTATCAACCATATCTTTTGGATAGAAACCAGTATGCTTATGTTTAGAAACTTTTCTTCTTCTGTTTGGAATATCAATATAAATAACCTTTTTTTCTTCAGTATCAACAATTGGACAGAAATCAAGAGGATGGGAATACTGGGAATCATCTTCATCAGATCTATAATAAACTAAAGCTTGTTGTAATCTTCTAGCAGCACCCCATCTTTCATCATAACCAATGGTCCATGGATCACAATAAACTTTATGCATTTCATTGGCTGGAATACCAGAAATAACACACTGTTCAATAACTTTTGGATCTTTTCTAATAATCTCTTCGGTAGAAATTAAATCTTCAACAGTTAAAATTGGTTGAACACCTTCAATAGCTTTAGTTTCAACAACAGTTAATGAACCAACATCAACTAAACCTTCTTGAACACCTGGCTTGCCAGCTTCTAAGATAACATAATAGGCAATTCTAGGTGGGAAAGGACCATTTTGTTCTTTCCATTCTAAGAAAGCTTTCTTGGAAGGTTCTTTCAAAGTAACAGTATTAAAGGAAATGTTTTGACCAGCAAAATATTCCTTAATAGTGTTAGTAATGGCTTTAATTTCAAGAGAAGATAAAGGATCTAAAGGATGGGCTGGTCTAGGTGGAACAGCAACTGAAGCAGTAGCTTGAGAGTGAATTTGAGCTAATCTTTCCATGATAAATAACTAGTTGTGGACGGAAAAGTTTGAATGGATTATTATGAAAGAAGTTGAAAGTTTTGCAACTGTAATAAATTGAATAAGAAAGAGGAAAGATTGAAATCTTTATATAATTGGATCAGAAATCTTCTTGTGGAGAAAAATCGAGCTAATCAGCGTTCATCTGTCCCAAAACGGCAGCAAAATCCATCAGCGGTCAGCTGATAAGACTGCCCGTTTGGGAAAGACTGTGCACCGGTGCACAGGTTCCGGTCCGCTGAAGCCTACGCTTAATGTAGCAGCTCAAGGAGTGGATAGCTACTTAAATTATATTGGTCTTTGATTGCTTATTCTCATAATAATTAAGTAATACAGTGTATATGTGGTTTAAGTTTGGTATAAAGTTTTGGTTCTTTGGTTCACGGACAATTTCGCTCAAGGTGGAAGCGATACAACTTACCGGATTGGGTAAGTCCATAGATAGGACAACTTTGCAAACTTTTCACTTTTCCACTCTTCGATTCGAAAATTATAGTTGTAATATAATATGGTCCAACTCGGCATTGCTTGTGGATCTTGATGCTTTTTTCAGACGGGAATTTCCCCGGCTCAAAGTCGTAATTAAAATATTAAATAAATCGATTAGTAAAATAACACACAAAATACATCTAGAACATGTATATAAAAACAAAAAAAGAGATATAGGTTGAGATTTAACAGATAGATAGATGGAAGGTATAAAAGAACAATTCAGTATAAAACAAAATCTTCCATTTGTTACTGTTTGGTTTCGCATCTTAAGCTTTTTCATACGCATCAGAGAATGAACCCAGACTCATACCAGTATCTTGAAAAGATCCTGGATTTCTAAATTTCTTTTGCAATAACATCAAGTCCAAAACAAAAGCAATTGAAATGCATGGAACCCCAGGAATTAAACATGCCCAAACACCTGCTGCTGTTGTAACATTCTCGCTGGCTGAATAACACATTGACCCAAATGCTAAATCTGTAATCGCCATAGCAAATGAGGCAAATGTTGAATAACAAATAAACAAATAATAATAATAATCAGAATACCATAATCCAATAACGCTAGTTAATAATGAAGTACCAACAGTTATAAAAGCAGGAACAAATACACTTCTGTTGTAATCAAATCCAGACCATTTGACAACAACAATTGGAATCGTAAATATAAATGCTACACTCTGGAAAAAGATAGAAGAATAATTAATTATTCTAACAGGATTTATTTTAAGATTGATTTCTTTCTCTAAAGATGAATCATTTTTAATTCCAACTTCTGTTTCTCTTATATACTTGAAATTTATAATGATACAAGGATATATAGCAAAACATCCAACAATCACAATCCAATTAACCCATTCTTGGTAAATATTACTTTGAAATCCCAGTGCACATGTGGCCATTAGAAGAATAAATGTGAGAAAAGTAATAGAAAGCACAATAATCATAATGTTTCTTTTTTTGTAATTATCAGTTTTGGTTGAAAAAAATATTGCTAAAGAATTATTTAAAAATGAAATGGGAATAAAGAATGTAACTAATATTCTAAATACTTTAATTGGTTGTCCAGAAAAGTCATTTCCAGTTTGATCTGTTGTTGGTTGTCTTGTTAAATGAACTAAAATGATTATAAAAGCTATTATATGAAGTACAAGTGAGCTATATTTAAAAATAGGATTCATGTTATTTTGAAGTGTAGTAAATTTATTTTTAAAGAAGAAAATAAGTTGAATGAATCAGTGAATAAGATGGAATGAGTAAAACCTTTAATAAATATAACCAGAAAAATAAAACAGTTAATTTATAATTCAAGTTATACAATATGATAAGGGAAAAAGAGCAGCTAAGGGTATTTAACAGTTATCAACTATTACTGGTTTCATATCAATTCCTAAAAACCTAGCCTGAGTTGTATCGAAGCATTAATGCTATTTAGACAGAACAATATATTTATAAGAACGCCCCATGAGAAGTATTATTCAAAACCATTAACCCTTAACAAAAAACACATATATACAACTTTGTAAAGGGCTGAGACTTGCTCTTTTTTTTTTAAAGTCATCTTGCTTACAGTCTTGTATTGGTGTAGTAAAGATACCAATAATTTCACATATTTAAAGATGACATAGTTATTGTATAGATATGTAGAAAAGCACAGCACCGAATGAAAACATAAAATCAGCCTAATAATAGTAAAAAGCATAACTGGGCTTTCTGCGCCTTCTACCTCATCAGGCGAGTGGCTGAAGCATGGCTGACGCCGCATGAAATTAAGCCTCTTGATTTTTGGTAGCAGAGCATGGTTATTATTAGAATTACTAAGATAAAAACTAAAGTTGTCAAATTACTATTCAAATCTTCAGTTATTTCATAGAATTATGACTTACTGGAAAAACATATTGCAAAAAAAAAAAAAAATGAGGAAATCAATAATCTTATTAAACTTTTCAGAAAGTAGGGGAAGATATCATTATCATTAGAAAAATTACAGACAAATAAAGTTAATATAGTAAAACAAAATTTAAGCAAAATAATAATCACTCAATTTCATGGATGGATTTCTCTGTCAGATAAAGTTGGTTTGTGACTGCTTCTATATTCTTGTTTCAACATAACAATTTGGTAAATAAAGACACCTAATATTAGCACACAGTCAATAATTTCTAGTACCAAAGTAACAATTTCAAAAGGTGTAAAGTAAAAAATGAAAGAAGAAAAAATAATGAGAGTAACTGATAAGCCAAATGCAGTTAATTGCAATAAACAGATGAAGATAATTAAAAATATATTGGAAAATTTCAAGCAAAATAAATCACCAACTAAAGATCCAACACAAAAGAGAGTCATTGGAATAGTAAAGTAAAGCAAATCCGAACAAGGTGGGAAAGAAGTAACTAAAATGCTTATCAAGGAAGTTAAACCCAGTAGCATTGCTCTGATTTTATTACCCCTTTTGATATATTTCAATTCCAGATTCAATAAACTACCTTGAATCTTAGATAAAGAGATAATTTTCAAAATAACTAAACTGAGAACAAATATCATACCAAGAGCACCAGGTATTTGAATCCACTTAATCCAATTTGGTCTAAAAGAATTTATTGTAAGTTTAGATATAGTGAACGCTAAATCCGAAAGTGAAGCATAACAAGTAAATATAAAAAGGAAAGCTTGAAATGGCATATTATGAACCCAAATCCCAACAATATTGAATATTAATGACGATCCAATAAGACTGATACCAATTAAAGCAATCACATCATATAGATATAGAGTTGCAAGTCCAATAAAAAACCCCAAAGAGAAGAGATGTAAGAAAATGATAACAGAATAAAATTGTACAGAATTCATTGATAGGATTTTTGATTTGGTTGTTCTTCTTTCATTTTTTAAATTTTTAATAAGTTTGGTTATTGTTGTGTGAATATTCAACATATAATTAGTATCTATAAGTGAGAGTAAAATTATACAATTATATTGAAAGGTTTTTATACTTCTGTTCAAATATAATAGGAAAATAGGGACTTGCTTGAACCTTATTAAGGGATCCAGTTGATTAAATATATAAAAGATGAAGGGAATGACATGTACCGGTTAAATGATAGAATATAGAATTGAAATATTAATTTGGGCTCTAGTCAGGGAAAAAGTATAATCGAGCTCCAGATTTCTAAGAAAAGGGGCCTTGTTTTTAATTTTACTTTCAGCGGAAAAAAAAAATAAGGACTTGTAATTGTTTCCAACGGTGATTGCTGGGAAATTCATTTTTAAGTCTATTTTGTTTTTATCTGAAACGACCAGATGGTATGTCACAGTTGATGTTTATAAAAACACTGTTTCTAACCTCTTTCAAATACAATAGTTTTTTGAAAAAGCAACCTCGTTTCGGTGATAATGAAAGTTTTATTAATAGATGTTGCACGACGAATCACACATATAGATTTGAAACATTAAATGCTACCATTATAAATACCAAGTAAATTTGCCAATTCAAGATAAAACTTCTTCTGAATGAACGAACAGTATAAAATCAAAAGTACATGATCTTCTTTTTCCCGATACTTGATTGGATAACTATCTGAAAAGCGCAGTAATAAATAACATTAGTTTTATAAATAGGTTGATATGGTAGTAGGCTGGTACATGATGTCGCAGGGCGCGCGTTGCAGCTAATAAAAAGGGTTATTTTTGATTCAGGAACAGGGGGTGTTGGCGGCCCTGGCGGTTATTTCGTATTCCTATACTTAATAGTTTCTCTAGATGGGTAAATTCATTAAAGAGTTGAAGCAAACAGAAAAATTTAAAAACAAATTAATTAGAGCATATGAACAAACAGAAGATAAATGAAAAACTTTCAAAAGTAGAAAATAAAATAAGTAATGCATGTGATGTAGTCCAAGCTAAATATAAACGTAATAAATAATACAACAATTGAATGAGGGAATATGAAACATTCATTTGAAAAGCCAAAACAAATTGATCCAGTAAATAATTTTCAAATAAAAATAAAAAATAAAAAAAAGAAGACTAAGTACAGTAATTAAAAATAAATGACTGAAAAAACTAAACAGCATATCATCTCTCAATTTGAGTTATCTAATAATAATACTTCTTGCTCATAACTAAATAAATCTTTTCTCAGAGGACTATTATAATTATTTTTATAACTTTCAACTAATTCCCAATATATCTCATAATCTTCACTAGTGGTAAAAGATTTTTCAATTTTGTTCAAACAAGAAATTTCTAATTCATGTTGTTTTGTGAAATCTAATGTTAAGTAAAACTCTTTTAATATATTATCATCACTTAGTAAGACTTTTAAAATTTCACCTCCGTTTTTGTAATAGAAACTTATTACAGAATCTTTATCAATTCCACCATGACCTAAAGTTATAGCAGATGAATATAATAAATCAATATTAATCCAAAGTCTTAAATCTTCAATGAAAATATATTTATTATAAATTGATTTTGTTATCCCTTTTGGATATTCTTCAGTTAAAATATATTTAAAATTAAATGGAATTATAGCAGGAGATCCTTCCATTTGTGATAATCGAAGTGGTGATAAATCTTGATAAGAATAAAAATGATTATTTCTACAATTCACAATTTGAAGCCATTTATTACGATTATATGAATCATCAGTTGGTGGTGGATCATCTCTAATTTTTAAATTGCTGGTTTTTAATTGCAATTCATTATCATCCCAAACTTTTTGAAATTGTTGAGGAATTTTTTGAGTTCCTGAAACTGCTAAACCTGTAATATCAATATATAAACCTGAATCAACATCAATAAATCTAGCATCAATATTATTATTACCAATTCCTTTTGTTCTATGAGTTAATGAAGTACCAACATCAACAAAATATTTATGATAACCAAAATTCAAATCTTCAACAATTAATGAATTATTATACATCATTGAAAATCTATCTAAATCCATTATTGGCATTTGAACATCAATATCATCATCCCATTCAAAAACTAAACCATCCCAATACCATGATAACAAAGAACCATGAGCAATAAAAGTAACTAAACCAGTATTATATGTAAATTTTAACCAAGTATGAACCATTCTATGAAGAATAATTTTACGTTTTTCATTAATATCATCATATGAATTAATTTTTGATTCTGTTATAAATCCATTAAAAAATCTATAATCATAATGAGCACCATTTTCTTCAAGTTCATGATCATTATGCTTATCAGGCCAAGGAATTGAAACTTGAACAAAAGAATTTGGGACATTTGTTTCACTAAAAGATTTTGAATACTCCAAATTATTTAAATGGCGTTGTTCTTTTAAAGTTAAGAAATCTTTTTTCAATTTATAATTTGAAATTAATGATTCATAATCATAAACAAAAGATTCAAATGGAATTTTAAATTCATAGCTATTTTGTCTTGTAAATAAATCACCAAAATCAATTTCAGATTTAATTGGTGGAATTGATGAAGTAAATTTTTGATATTCTTCAATTGGATCGACACCAGTTAAATCATTATTATTATTTGAATGATCTTTAATATATTCATCAAATAAACCAGATTGAAACATAGTTTCATCTTTATTTGGGAAAATTTCATAAGTACCATCTTTAGTTAAAAAAACAATAGAAATTGGTAATGGAAGCGAAGATAAAATGTAAGATTTACCTTGAATAACTCTTTCAAGAAAAGGTTTTGGTTTTGGTGAATTTTTTATAAAGTTAAAACCTGGTAATAATTTTTTTGAAGTTGAACCACTATCAAAATTTGAATTATCAATACAGCAAGAATCATCGAAATTCGGTTCTGAAAAATCAGGTGGAGCTTGATAGGATAATCCTTTTGTAAGTATATCTTTACATGAAGGCCTATCATTTTCATTTAAATCAAGATATTGATTTAATGGAGATAAGTCTATCCAATCTTGCCAAGAAAAAGGGATTGTAATTTGAGTATTTCGATCATTATACGGATTAAATTCTAAAAATTGTTTTGTTATATGATTTAAATAAATTGAATAAGAAATACGAGGATCATATTGATGTTTATTTTGACGGAATTCTAAAAAAGCAATAGGATTGAAAAATATTTTATTAAATTTCAAAGACGAATCAAATTGCCAAAATCTTGTATAATTTTCATGAATATCAATTGCATTTTTTGAAGTTAATATTGATTCAACAGATTCAATTATATCTTGACGAGATTTTTGTTGATCTGTTACTTGTTTATGAAAGTTGATTAAAGTTGAAGAGTAAGTTGGTGAAGAAATAATATTATCATTAAAGAAAAAAAACACGAAGCAAATTAACTGAAGTAAAACCAAAAGGGAGACGATGGCAAAAAGCTTGTACTTACTACCAATTGTATTTATGATGGAATACATGATTTGATTAGTATAAAGTTATATTTGAAAAAAACAATGATAAGAAGAAAAGTTAGAGAAAAAGGGCAAAAAGAAAGAGACAAGAAAAAAGGTTGAACGACTAGAGCCAAGAATAAAGAGTTCAAAGCTAAACCCAATCCCAAACCCAAAATTAAATAAAAATAAAAATAAAAATATAAATACAAAAAGCCAAAAGTTAAAAGCCAAAAACCAAAAGCGAATACTTGATACTTGATACTATAACACCGGCGTCTCCCGCCAAAAGGGTCTTGTGCTAGTGACCATTTAAATACCCTTTTACGACCGGTTAATATCCAGCAGTAGTTAGATAGTTATGTAATCATGTTTAAAATCTTATATTAGTATTAGTACTAGTACTAGCACTAATGTCAATGTTACTATAATGGTTATCTCAATATCTCAATATCTCAATCAACTTGAACATATCTATCTATCCGCTGTTCTTGAATCTTGAGACATATCACGATAATCTGTAAGCTAAACTCTAAGCATAATTCTTTAAACTTCACTCTTCTTTATAAATAAATAAATTATAAAAGCTGAAACTGCAGATCACAATAAAACCTAATGCAAAAACAGAAATCTAGTTCGTTTTTTTCAAAGGCAAAGCATTCTTGGAATACCATAAATCAATGATCCCTAATTTTTGAATAACCCCATATTTATTCAATATCTAGTATATATCAAGTATCTAGTATCTAATATCTATTGCTCTATATGATTTTCTACGTGATAGGGTCATAAATCTGTAATCAGCTCGCATGATACAACTTTAAGTAAAATTTATTCACGTTTATTTTTCCTTTTCCCTCTTCCTTCTTCCCTATTTTCCTATTTTTATTATGTCCTGTTGATTGCTTTGTTTATATTCATCTTCACCCCCTCCCCCCCCTTTTCTTCCCCTCTCATATTCAGTTTTAACCGGGATTTGGTTATTAATACTCTTTATTAATAAACTATACAATATACTCTAGTATTTACTATTTATCATACAAAAATTACCTTTCTTCCATATTTAGTAAAGTTTCAGATGCAGCAGCCAGTTGGATGAAAAATGGAAAAAACTCTAAATTCATTTAAGAATGCTTAGTTTTAAGCTAAGACAAATATTCGCCAATTTCTGTTTATTATCTTGTGGTATATTATATATATTATATATACTATACATGTTATCATATAGGTATATATATTTTTGCAGTGGTGAACCGTTTTTTTAGAAACAATAAAGCTTTTCTTCCGGCCAAGATGGATGGCGCAGTCGAGTCGGGGAAATAGGTCGGGTCGATAAGTTGGGTCGATAGACTGGGTCGATATTGCTTTTTATCGACGGGTCGACGCACGTGACACAAATTTATTTTATTACCAACACACGACCTCTTTTTTTTTTTTAAAAAAAACTCGTTGGCGTTGTGAAGGGATTTTTTCATATGTAAACTAATCTATTTAAGATATAGTATATAGGATAATTATTGAACTTCAATTATAACTTTAATTAAATATGCCTGAAGCTACAACATTTGATGAATCTTCTGTCAATATTGACGAAATTGATTTTTCTGATTTAGAAGCTCAATTTTCAGTTGAAGAATCAACTTCATTAACTGAAACTTATATTATTGTTGATGGTGCTCCAATTGCACCAGAATCAAAAGCACCAATTTTAACAAAAGTTTTAAAAAAATTATTTAGTCAAGCTGGTAAAATTTTAGACTTTGAATTACCAATTGAAGATGGTAAAACAAAAGGTTTTTTAATTATTGGTTATGAAAATTCACAGCAAGTTGAAAAATCAATTAAGCTATTAAATGGTAAAAAATTAGATGTTAAACATAGATTATTAGTTAATAAATTATCTGATATTGAAAAATATGCTGTTGGTGATAAAATTTCTAATGAATTTAATGAACCTTCAATTCCTGAATTTCAATCTCATGGTTATTTAAAATCTTGGTTACTTGATCCAGTTGGTAGAGATCAATTTTTATTACAATATGGTAATGAAGTTGGTGTCTTTTGGCATAAATCTTCTTTACAAGCTGAAGAAGTTATTGAACCAAGATCGAATTGGACTTCTGCTTTTATGAAATTTTCTCCAAAAGGTTCTTACTTATTTTCAATGATGCCAAAAGGTGTTCAAACTTGGGGTGGTGAAAATTTTGATAGAATTAATAGATTTATTCATCCTGGTGTTAGATTAATTGATATTTCTCCAAATGAAAATTTCTTAGTTACTTTATCTCCTGATCCAATTCATGTTCCTGAAGATGATGATCCACAAAGATCAAATTGCCCATTTGGTCCAGAATCTGAAAATCATAAATTAGTTATTTGGGATTTACAAACTGGTTTACCTTCAAGAACTTTTGCTTTACCACCAAATTTAGAAACAACAAGAACAATGCCATGGCCATTAATTAAATGGTCTTATGATGATAAATATTGTGCTAGAATGGGTCCTGATGCTTTAGCAATTTATAATACTGATGATTTCTCTTTATTAGATAAAAAATTAGTTAAAATTGAAGGTATTGCTGATTTTCAATTTGCTCCAAGTGGTGTTAAATTAGCTTCAACAAAGAAAACTGATCCATTAGATGTTATTTTAACTTATTGGACTCCAGAACAACAAAATCAAAGTGCAAAAGTTTCAATTATGCATGTTCCAAATAAAACTATTTTAAGAACTGTTAATTTAGTTCAAGTTTCTGATGTTAAATTGCATTGGCAAGAAGAATCAAAATATCTATGTTGTAAAGTTGATAGACATACAAAATCTGGTAAAACTAAATTTACAAATTTAGAAATTTTTCAATTATTTGAAAAAGATATTCCAGTTGAAAAAATTGAAATGACTGATATTGTTGTTGATTTTGCTTGGGAACCAAAAGGTCCAAGATTTGTTTTATTACATAAAAAATTTGATGCTGAAGAGAATATTGCAATGGCAAATAATTCAATTTCATTTTATGATATTGAAGATTTTGGTAAGAATAAAAATTCAAATACTTCACTTTTAAAAAAATGGATTAATTTTAAAACAATCAAAGAAAAACATTCAAATGATATTAATTTTTGTCCAAAAGGTCGTTTTGTTATTATTTCAACTTTAAAACCTGTCGGTTCAACTTTAGAATTTTATGATTTAAATTATGATGGTGAAAAAGAAAAAGATCAATCAAATAAAGTTTCCTCAAATGTTAAATTAATTAAAACTCAAGAACAAAATGGTGTTCACTTCATTAAATGGGATCCTTCTGGTCGTTATGCTGTTGCTTTCTCAACTTCATGGAAATCAAAAATTGAAAATGGTTATAAAATTTATGATATGGTTGGTAAATTAATTAAAGAAGAATTAATTGATGATCTGAAAGATTTTGCTTGGAGACCAAGACCTGCTTCTTTATTATCTGCAAATGATAGAAAACGTGTTAGGAAAGATTTGAAAAATTATTCACTTAAATTTAAAGAACTTGATGAAATGGAAACTAATGCTGAATTAAGAGAAGTTATTTTGAGAAGAAAACAATTGTTACAAGAATGGACTTCTTGGAGATCCATTGTTGTTAGTAAATTAAATGAATTAGGCTTAACTGAGCATCATAATTCTGGTAAAGAAGAAGTTATCGAAGAAATCAAAGAGGAGATTTTAGAAGATAAAGAAGAAGAAGTTGCTGAATAATTTTTTCTCCCCTTTTATTTTTATAATTACACTATAAATTATAGTATGACTTATTTTAAGTAAAATAATGATATTTAAATAAATAAAGATAATAAATTATAAATAATATATTATAAATAATATATACAGAACTAGAATGTAATGAAATTATTTTTCACTACTTTTTTTTATTGTCTAGCAACTTTAGTTTTCAATTGTAATCCATGCCATTTTTCAATTTCATCTTTCAATATTTCATTAACCAAACGATGTTGTTTAATCATTGTTAATCCTTTAAATTTAGAACTTTCAACAGTAATTGCAAACATTGATCCACAACCACCTGAAATATCACGAACATCTAATGATCTTGGATCAAGTTTATCAGTTAATATATCATATATTTTTGTTTCATATTCATCCATTTCAACTGGCCATGAAGTAATTGACCGTATTGATATATATTTAGGTTGTTTATAAAAAGGTGTCATTAAACTCGTTCTTATTGGTAGTAATAGTACTTGTTGACTCATGGAAGTCGTGAACCTCGTTGTTTTAATACTTTGTGAAAGTAACCTTGAAATCATATTTTAAATAAATGTTTGTTACTGTATTAATAATGATCTTATAAATAATACAATATCTTATATATAATGTGTTTTATTTATCTTTTAAATGATTGATTAGAAATAGGTTTATAAATTTTTTGAATTTGTAAAGAAAAACTAACGGAGGCCATTTATCAATGGTGCACGGATGTTCTGATTTCCATCTCACCTTTTTACAGAACACATTATATATTATTACAACTTTAAACTGAAATTTTATAGTACTAACTAGTTAGATTATTAAAAGAGACAACCAAAAAAAAGTGCAACTTAACTAAACATAAAGTAAAACTGAAAATTTGAAAATTACATTAGTAATCTACTTATAATTTTTGCATAGCAATAATATCGGTAGATTGAACCCATTCTTCACCATCTTGTTCGATTTCATCTTGTAAATCTTGTGTAGAAACCTTATCATCTTCAACAACACAGTTAATTTGTAATTTCTTAATACCGTAACCAACTGGAATAAATTGATGACCACCCCAAGTTAAACCATCTTTTTCAATGCTCTTAACGTAAGCTAATAAAGCATTTAAATCGGTTTCATCATCCCATGGCTTAACATCCATAGTGACAATAGACTTAGCAGCTGGCTTAGCACCCTTAGCAGCCTTCTTAGCAGCGTATTCAGCTAATCTTTCTTGCTTTAATTTTTCAGCGGCTTCATCAACTTCATCATCATCAGAACCGAATAAATCAACTTCATCATCATCTTCTTCTTCAGCAACAGCCTTTGGAGCGGCACCAGCTGGTAAAGCGGTGAATTCATCAGTGAATGAAGCAATGTGGTTGAACCATCTGGAGAAGTCTGGGAATTCCTTTTGGAAAGATTTGTAGACAGCGACATCAGCTTGGGAAGCAGAAGTACTATAATTATCAAAATTTAAATTTTTTGTTAGTATTCTTCATATAAAAATCAGAATATAATATACTTAAGCTTTAATTACATCAAAACACATAAATTATAATTTGTAATTCAGAAATGGATCTCCTTTCGGATGATCCGCTCGTTTTGATACTCATATTACGGGTCTTGAGTCCGCATCATTAACATGGACCAAGTATTGTTCATCATTCAGATTCATAATTTATGTGTATTGTTTTGGCTTTTTTTTTGTTGCCTTTTGCCTTTTGGTATTTTAAAATTAAAAAATTGAGATTTGGAATTGAAATTCGGTGTTAAAGGAAGGTGTTGTAAGAAGATATCAAATCATATTTCAAAACAATCTCACAAATAGATTGTCATGATATTCATCAATTAAATGCATAATGAAAGTAAAATTGAATTTATTGAGGTTGTTACAATTTGAAAATGAGTCCAGATTGGAAATGTAAGTGCAGGATTGATTTGTTTTTCCAGTTTGAAATTGATCGTTTAAAATCATAATTTGATTTAATGATCTTCAAAGATCAAAATCAAGTAAAAGATTATTACCTAGGAATTCAATCTCGTAATAATCATAATCACAATCACAGTAGCAAAGGTAAAAAAAAAAAGGAAAAAGTAGAAAGTATATTAATGAATGGAAAAGATTAGAAAACATACCCTTCAATGTAGGACTTGTCAGCTAAAAATTGGTTTAACTTGGAAACAGTTTCAATCTTGGAGAAATCAGAGAAAGACATTGTTGATATTTAATTATTTATATACAGATAGATATAATCTGAATGAGAAGGAGAAATAGAAATAGAAACATCGACGAAATTGCCAAATTCAAAACGTGTGAAAAAACGAGAAAATTTTCAAAATCCCCTTTCGAGGCGGTGCTTCTCTGGAGTGCAAAATGGAAATTGGGTTACCCGGCTCGCGCGATGTTTGTAGGGCACAAATTCATTTAATCAACTTTAGTGATTTTGGTGTTTTTAAATACTTTAGATACTTTAATAAAACAGGTAGAAATTACTTCTATATACTCTCTATCAATGGTGCCTTCTTCTATTCCAATACCACCAGTTACTGATAAACCTTTAATGCCTCAGGCATTAGCGACTTCATTTATATATAGACTGAGAAAATCTAAAAACCCTTTATTTTCATCTTCGACTAATGTTAGAGGTTCTAAAAGAACAAGTACTCGAGTTAATTATGCCGAAGATAATTTTGAAATAGAAGTGATGGAAAATGATGATGATGAAGAATATGATGAAGGAGGTCATGGTTTAGCAATTGGACAATTACAAAGATCAAATAATCAAAATAATCATTCAAGTAATGCATCTATTAATGCTACACATTATCAAGGTAAAGAAGCTCCAAAAGATGATAGTAAATCTCAAGGGAAAAAAAATAGTGGTGCATTCACTAATTTTACAAGTTTTGAAATTGGAAATAATTCAACTTTACCTGAAAATTTACTTCCTATTACAATCAAATTAGAATCTAATGGATTTGTTATTAAAGATATGTTTTTATGGAATGTTAATGAGCAATTAATTACACCTGAATTGTTTGCTTCTCAAATGTGTCAAGATTTAGAATTACCTAAAGGTATAGAATCTCAAATAGTTAATCAAATTAGAGAACAAATTCAAAGTTTTACTGAATTATTAAGCACGCCAATTCCTCAATTAGCTCAAGAAAAAGAATTTCATGTTATATTAGAATTAAGTGTTAGTATAGCTGATCAATTTTATTCTGATAAAGTAGAATGGAATTTATTAGGTAATTCAATTTCTCCTGAAGAATTTGCAAAAACTGTTGTTGAAGATATGGGTTTACATAGAGAATTTGAAACTGCTATTGCATTTTCAGTTCATGATGAAATAGCAAAAGTGAAAAGAGATCTGATTGAAAATCCACAACAAGTGATGCAATATACTGAATCTTTACCTTTTTTCAATTTATGTCATCAACCACCACCAGCTACAGGTACTGCTATAATTAGTGCTGCTCCAATAATGGAATTACAAGGTTTGAGATTTGATGCTAAGAAACATGGAGATGATTTTAGACCACATTTAGAAACTTTAAGTGAATGGGAAATTGAAAAAAGAGAAACAGAAAAGGAAAGAAATCAAAGAAGAAGAAAGAGAGAAACTATGAGAGTTGGAGGACCTGCTGGAGGTTATGAAAGACCTGAACGTGAAAAGAAGAAAAGATACGATGAACTAGAAGGTACTTGGAGAGTCTATTAAATTGATTAATTTCTTTCATCTCCTTTTGTATAACTACCATGTCACTCTGTATATTATAATAATATTTTTACTGTTAAATTTGAATTGTCTATTTTCTATTTTAAATGAAACCTAGCTGAGGCTCAACCTTTACATGGATTAAACAGAGCCTAGTCTTAATACTTTTCATTCCACCTAGTACTCACGTAAAACTTTAGGTAGTGATCTCGCTCCATCAGAAATTTCAAAGGTTTGGCCCTAACACGTAGATTAAAATTATTGTAATTAGTTGAACAGACTGTTTATAAATTCATCAAAGGCAAGTACGAATAATAGGAATATTGAAAAAAAATAATACATGGATTCCTATAGTAACATAGTTGACGATA
The DNA here is from genome assembly GCA_003706315.3 of Ambrosiozyma oregonensis (nom. inval.). NCBI lineage: Eukaryota > Fungi > Ascomycota > Pichiomycetes > Pichiales > Pichiaceae > Ambrosiozyma > Ambrosiozyma oregonensis (nom. inval.). The sequence continues at coordinate 94,312 of PPKY03000048.1, forward strand.
CCAAGAAAAAAAGTCTTGTACCAACTTCAAAACAACTGAAACTAACTTGGTCTAGGTACAAACGAAAAGCAATATGGATGTCAATAGCAGTTTGCCTATTTTATTTATTCTTAGGACCCTCTAATGGGAATTCAAATTATAATTATGTATCGAATGCAAAAGAATTTGCAAAGATTAACTTTAAAACTCATGGATTGAATCTTTATTATCAAAACACACTTCCAAAAACAGCTTCACTAAGAGATAAGCTAACATATTATTTCCCTTATGTTCCTACAAATCCAATTTCTAATCATATTTGGCAAACTTGGAAAGTTCCATTAGAAGATGAATCATTTCCTAAAAATTTCAAAAATTTTCAACATTCATGGTCACTACAAAATCCAGATTATCAACATACAATAATTCCTGATACATTAATTGATTCATTTATTGAAAAAACATTTGCTAAAGTACCAGAAATCATAAGAGCATGGAAAATAATGCCAATGGGAGTCATGAAAGCTGATTTTTTTAGATATTTGATTGTGTTTGCTAGAGGTGGAATTTATTCTGATATGGATACTGTTTGTCTAAAACCTGTTGAAAAATGGGCTTGCTTTGATGAGAATTATTTGAAAGAATATATGGATGATTTGAATGAAGTTTATGATGATTACTATCAACATTCAATTTTATCTTTAAAAAAAAAGAATAAAAGAGATGATGATGATAATAATTATGATAAATCTAATACAAGTGGTTATTCTAAACTAGCGATTGATTCACAAACTAGACATACACCAGTTGGATTAATTATAGGTATTGAAGCTGATGCTGATAGACCAGATTGGTCTCAATGGTATGCTCGACGTATACAATTTTCTCAATGGACAATTCAAGGTAAATTAGGACATCCATTATTACGAGAATTAGTGATAAGAGTTGTTGAAGAAACTTTCCGTAAAGAAAAATCTGGTTATTTAAATAAAATTGAAGGAAAAGATAAAGGAGGTGATATTATGCAATGGACTGGTCCTGGTATTTTTACTGATGTTGTATTTGATTATTTAAATAATGTTGTTAGTGATGGTAAATTAGGTGATGGTTTTGGCGTTGGATCAATATATTGGAATGAAGGTAAGAAGTATAATTTAAAATCTCAAGAAGTTAATAAATTAGGTGAACCTTTGAATTGGTCTCAACAAGTTGTGAATTGGAAAACATTTAGTGGAATTACAAAACCTGTTGTTCTAGATGATGTTATGATTTTACCAATTACTAGTTTTTCTCCAGGTATTGGGCAAATGGGTGCCGGTGCACCAAGTCATAAATTAGCTTTTGTTCAACATATATTTGAAGGTTCTTGGAAACCAGCAAATGAGAGAATGTAATTGAGTGTTTCTTATCATACATACATATATATATATATATATATAAGTTATGGTACAAATTAATTTTTTCAATGTATTTAGTTTTATCTTAGTACGACTTTGATCTTTGAATCTTATTTTATTTCACATGAGAAGATGAGGTTATTGGTCATCTATTCATGATTTTTTTGTCAAAATTTTCCTAATTACTTGAAAGTTAACATGTTTTTTTATGACACACTAATTTGGATAGAGACAACTCTTTTCCACTTTATAATAGGTAAAAAACATCCGTGCACCACTCATACGAACTCATTTTTGATCCGATAAGTAAGAAGTTAATTGAATTACTTAGGATTAAGTGTTCCCAATCTATCCCCAACTAAATACACCACTAAATCAATAAATCAATAAAATAATAAAATAATACCAATAATAAATTATTATAAAAATAGACACAATGAATGAAGATCAAATAGCAAAATATGAAGAACTTTTACGACCAACTACAGATAATGATAATGAAGATGAGTTATTATCCACAATACCTAATTTAACAAGTGCGAATAATTCAATATTTAAAAGTACTGATGATGAATTAACTGAAAAAGAAATTGTCAATAAGATTGAAAATAGTGTTGAAGATAAGAAACCTGAATATTACAAATTGAAAAGAGAGATTTCGTTAATTGTTTTAAATTATTTAATAAATGAAGGTTATGTGTTTAGTGTTGATAGTTTTAGTGATGAGTTAGGATTAAATTTGAGTTCTAATAATGTTAATCAATTTAGAGATGTTAGTGCAATAATTACTGAAGGAGAATCTGATCCATATGATGATATGATGAGTATTGAAACTAAAGATGAAAGTGAATATTTTGATGTTGATTCATTCTTCAATATTAATGAAATCAAAAATGTTTTGAATCTTAATAATAATAATGGTAATAATAATAATGATAATGAATATGAATTAAGTATTGAAAAATATAAAAAGTTAACATTTGGATTATCAACAATCAAAATTCGTAATGAAATTAAACTTTTGATATTATCAGGTAAGGTTGAACGAGCAATTCAGATAATTACTAATGATTTCCCAATGTTATTAGTAACTAATAATTTAGTATATTTTAGATTATTTCATTTAAATTTAATTGAAAAAATTCGATTTCAACATGAAACTAATGGAGATGAGAAACTATTTTTAGATGGAGTTTTGAAATTTATTAATGATAAATTATCTAATTTCACCATTTTACAAAATAAGAATTTTGTTAAAGAATTAGAATTAACTATGGCATTGTTATGTTTCGGTAGTGGTTCAGGTAAAAATAAGAAAAGAATTCCATTAAGATTACATAGTCTTTTAAACTTAGATATGAGAGACAGAGTTGCTAATTTAGTGAATAGATCAATTATTCAATGTCATACGAGTAACTCTTCAAAAACAATTGATGATAGTGTTGAAATTTATCATAAGAAAGCTAGCAACTTAATGACAGGACGTAAGAAAACAGAAATAGGGACTTCTACAACTAACCCAGGGGTTGGAATAGGAATAGGAATGGCTCCTTTCAGTTTACTAGCCACAGCTGCTGCAACAGTGAGCCACCAGGAGGGGCAAGGCTCTTCCTGCGCCACAGAAACTTCAGTTGCTTATAAAAGTCCAGTTTCTGACGCAGGACCCGGAGCGGAAGAGGCGGGGGGTGCTGGAGGCGACCGCTTGGTGGGGTTGGTGAAGCTCCTGCTGTGGTCGTTCGGCGCGGCGGGTGGCGCAGAGTTTGTGGATGGACTGGTGATGTGAAGTGTGATTGACGAGTTCCGGACCCGAGTTTCTTACTTAAGCTGTTTTTTATACATGTATACTGTTTTTAAAGACAACAATAATTTACTTATCTATTTCATTGTATGCAGGGAGGACTAGTAAGGTAACACCATCTGTGTGTGATATAAGCAAGAGTAATCAGGGGGAACTCTAATAGTAATATTGGAGATAGAAATGTGTATGTAGTAGAAACAGTAAAATCAGATACAAAAATACAAAACTAAAGTTCCCCCTAATCACTAATGTTTATATGAAGAATACATCACCATTTCAGGTAAGGAATTCTAATTAAAATTTCCCTTTTTAACCAAGTCACAATACCTCTTTCAATCAAATTAGCACTCAACAGTTTTTTTTCAACGATTTTCTATTTTCAAATGTTTTCAAGACAGAAATACCGCCAAATATAAAATTCAGCTACAACCAAGTCAACATCTAACAACCTAATGTACAATATGAAGTCCATATTAACAATTTCATAAAAATCTTCAGAATCGAATGTCCTTGAAACAATTAAGATGGACGTTGCACCAGTTTTCCCAGTCAAAAAGGATTCCAAAATCAGGGTGCTGTGCTTGATTTTAAACAAACTAATCAGCATCTCATTTATCAAAATATTCCAATTCCCCAATTCACAATTATTTCATCCAAAGTTAGAGGATTTACCATTTTAACAACAATAGATCTCACCTCTACATTCTATTTTTTTGCTTTGGACGAAAAAGGCTTCGGTATTGGGGTTATTACACATCTTGTTAATTATGAATTCAAGCGTTTGCCTTTTCGACTTGCTAGTAGTCCTGGAGTTTACCCATTTCATACAACATGCTATTTACCGCTTGAAATATAAAGAAGACAAGGCCAATATAGGATTTTATATTAATGATATTATAATAGTTACCAAAGACGCAAAGTGCCCCAAGCAGTTGGTTATTGGAGTTTTCGAAATTTTGGATTCTTTTAGTTTACAACCTAATTCAACCTAATTCAACCTAGTTAAATTCTATGAAACATGCTTGATTCATTAAGAATGGTTCAAACTATTTGAATTTTAATAGAGATGGGGAACCAGGAGCCTTAAAATGAATTCTTCGAAAGCAGAAGAAAGGAAATCACTACTGTTTTTTTTCCTTCGAGATATTTTAAATATCTTTAATCAAAGCAATCTGTTTTATTAGTTCTAGGGGTTGTGATTAGAGTTATAATAGTTTGTAGCTTATCTTTATAAATAGTATGTGTAAAGAGAGAAGGAAAAAACTGGTTCGCAATGGATGCTGCTGGAACGGTTTACGTAAGTAAGTCGGATCCGAAACCAGTGGGTGGTGGCGGCGCAAGGGAAAGTCTAGTCACGTGCTGCTACAGATAAATAGCTATATAAATTGAATAAATTTTGAGATAGTGGAGGCCCGAGAGCCGCTTTGTACTAGAAAAGAAAACAGTAAGTGGATCAGATTTACTGAAATACTACATCAGATTTTCATTTTGAAATTTTAAAACTGGTTTAGCTTTCAACTGGTTTCCCACTAATACTACTTCCGTTTATTGGGCATTCAAATCCAATTTTATGTCTAGCTCTGTCCCTCGTCTGGGCCTCTCTTCTCCGGCCTCGTCCGTTACAGACCTGCAAGACAACGCTTTTCTTATAGCCCAGCAAAAACAGCTTCAACTTCAGCAACTTCAACAAACATCATCTTCATCTACAACATTATCAACTAAGATAGCAGATCAAACTTCCAAGCTGCCGTCGTATTCTCAGAAATCTCTTTCCACTTCCCCTACTTCTATTAATGATGAATCTACTCGAAAAATTGATAAACAATCTTTAGAATATATCATACGGTCAGGTACTGCCGGGGGTATAGCTGGTATATCTGCCAAAACTCTTATTGCTCCTCTTGATCGTGTTAAAATTTTATTTCAAACTTCAAATCCACAATTTAAACAATTTTCGGGTTCTTTTCGAGGTATGTTTAAAGCTATGGATAAAATATATTTAGCTGATGGATTTAAAGGTTTATATCAAGGTCATTCTGCAACTTTATTGAGAATTTTTCCTTATGCAGCCATTAAATTTGTTTGTTATGAACAAATACGTACCCTTTTAATTCCTAAAGATGAATACGAAACAGCTTTAAGAAGATTACTGGCTGGATCTTTAGCTGGTGTTTGTTCTGTTGCTTGTACTTATCCATTAGATTTGATTAGAGTTCGTTTAGCTTTTGAAACTAATTCTCATAAAAAACATAATTGGAGAGTTTGGCATATTTTAAAAGTTATATGGAATGAAACTCCAAGATTTAATTTTAATACTGGAGGTAACATAAAAAATGAACCTTCGTTAATCAAATTTTTATATTCATCTAAACTTACAAATTTAGTAACTCCATTACAATCAATTACTAATTTTTACAGAGGATTTGTTCCAACCATATTAGGAATGGTTCCATACGCTGGAGTTTCATTTTATACTCATGATTTAATTCATGATGTATTTAGATCACCTTTACTAGCAAAACATACAGTTACTTCTTCAACATCACAACATGATCATAAAAAAACAAACTCTAATTCTTCATTTGATACAAGAAAACCTCTTAAAACATGGGCTCAACTATTAGCTGGAGGGGGGGCAGGAATGTTGGCACAGGCTGCTGCATATCCATTTGAAGTCATTAGAAGAAGATTACAAGTTGGTGCAGTTATGAATTCTGGTGGAGAATTTTTTTCAATTGGTAAAATTGCTCGTGTGATATATCATGAACGTGGCTTCAAAGGTTTTTATGTTGGATTAGGAATTGGATTTCTCAAAGTTGTTCCTATGTTTGCTTGTTCATTTTATGTTTATGAACGATGTAAAAATTGGTTACTTATTTGACCTATTAATGATTATGATTAAGATTATCAATTCGATGAATTTGATGAATTTCAAAATTGAAATTTCAAAATTGAAAACTAAAAAGGTTGAAAATAATAAATAATTCATATGACTTCAATGGATCTAATTCAAAAGTTTTGTGTTTTTCATTTAGTCACATTATTCTCTCTACTTTAACACTACATTCATTTCGTTCTCGCAGATTTACGTCTTTTTGTTTTTTTCTTTGAACTTTACACTATTATAAACCTACTTATTACTCTTCTATTTTCTACATTTCTAATAATTTATTTGATTAACTGAAAAACAAAATATCCAAAATAACTAAGCTGACCTTATTGAATGGATGATTGACCAGCTTCTGTATATATATATTTATTTGGCTCTCCATTTGCGCTCATTTTCAGTTCCATATTTATTCTCCATTTATATTTTAATCTAGTCTTTTTATGACTAGGAATTTAATTTACACAAAATTATTTATTTTTATTATATTTATTTATTATCATTATACTAACTACTTACTACCCATCCGCCACTCAAAATCGCACATCCACACTGTGCAGACTTTCACCTCAGAATTAAAACGACCCGGGCTAGCGCGTGTACCGGTTGCACACTGTATGGTAATCTTACTTGCAACATACATTCTCATTAATGTGTTGTCAAATTGATTCCCATATACAAGTCCCATATTTGGTAGCAACACTGGAGTGCCACTTAGTATTGATTTTCCGGAAGAACAAAACTCGGTTTCGCATTTTTCTTTTCAATGCACCTCTTTCATAGATAAAAAAAAAAAACAAGACACAATTAATTAATTATTGGATGGAAACCAAAACAAACAAACAAAAAAGAGTATATATATCAATAAATATATTAAACACACATGTATAGAAAAGCAAACAACAGAATCCAAGTTTTTTCTTAAAAAAAATATGATGAAAATCTAATCAAAACACACTCAAAAATCACCTTCACCAATCCCTGATTTATCACACATTGATCTAAAAATACCTTCTTTCATATTGAATAAGTTCATTGGTGTATCAAATTCCGCAACTTCACCCTTATCCATAACTAAAATTCTATCATA